>CAMRHE010001509.1:0-84306 GCA_947044405.1 Leptodactylus fallax | reverse complement strand
AGCGCAGCTCTGCAGTATAATACAGGATAAGTAATGTAATGTATGTACACAGTGACTGTACCAGCAGAATAGTGAGCGCAGCTATGGAGTATAATACAGGATGTAACTAAGGATCAGTACAGGATAAGTAATGTAATGTATGTACACAGTGACTGTACCAGCAGAATAGTGAGCGCAGCTCTGGAGTATAATACAGGATATAACTCAGGATCAGTACAGGATAAGTAATGTAATGTATGTACACAGTGACTGTACCAGCAGAATAGTGAGCGCAGCTCTGGAGTATAATACAGGATGTAACTCAGGATGAGTACAGGATAAGTAATGTAATGTATGTACACAGTGACTGCACCAGCAGAATAGTGAGTGCAGCTCTGGGGTATAATACAGGATGTAACTCAGGATCAGTACAGGATAAGTAATGTAATGTATGTACACAGTGACTGCACCAGCAGAATAGTGAGCGCAGCTCTGGAGTATAATACAGGATAAGTAATGTAATGTATGTACACAGTGACTGTACCAGCAGAATAGTGAGCGCAGCTCTGGAGTATAATACAGGATAAGTAATGTAATGTATGTACACAGTGACTGTACCAGCAGAATAGTGAGCGCAGCTCTGGAGTATAATACAGGATCAGTAATGTAATGTATGTACACAGTGACTGTACCAGCAGAATAGTGAGTGCAGCTCTGGAGTATAATACAGGATGTAACTCAGGATCAGTACAGGATAAACAGGGTTTACAGGATGTAACTCAGGATTAGTACAGGATAAGTAATGTAATGTATGTACACAGTGACTGCACCAGCAGAATAGTGAGCGCAGCTCTGGAGTATAATACAGGATAAGTAATGTAATGTATGTACACAGTGACTGTACCAGCAGAATAGTGAGTGCAGCTCTGGAGTATAATACAGGATGTAACTCAGGATTAGTACAGGATAAGTAATGTAATGTGTGTACACAGTGACTGTACCAGCAGAATAGTGAGCACAGCTCTGGAGTATAATACAAGATGTAACTCAGGATCAGTACAGGATAAGTAATGTAATGTATGTACACAGTGACTGCACCAGCAGAATAGTGAGCGCAGCTCTGGAGTATAATACAAGATGTAACTCAGGATCAGTACAGGATAAGTAATGTAATGTATGTACACAGTGACTGTACCAGCAGAATAGTGAGCGCAGCTCTGGAGTATAATACAGGATGTAACTCAGGATCAGTACAAGATAAGTAATGTAATGTATGTACAGTCATGGCCAAAAGTTTTGAGAATGACACAAATATTATATTTTCACATGATCTGCTGCCCTCTGGTTTTTATGTGTGTTTGTCAGATGTTTTTATCACATACAGAAATAGAATTGCATTCATATTATGAGTAACAGAAGCTTATATTGACAGTTAGAATGAGTTAATGCAGCAAGTCAATATTTGCAGTGTTGACCCTTCTTCTTCAGGACCTCTGCAATTCTCCCTGGCATGCTCTCAATCAACTTCTGGACCAAATCCTGACTGATAGCAGTCCATTCTTGCAGAATCAATGCTTTCATTTTGTCTGAATTTGTTGCTTTTTGTTTGTCCACCCGTCTCTTGATGATTGACCACAAGTTCTCAATGGGATTAAGATCTGGGGAGTTTCCAGGCCATGGACCCAAAATCTCTATGTTTTGTCCCCCCCCCCCCTTTTCTCTCCCCCCCACCTTTTCACCAAGGCCCCCCCCCCCACAACAAGGGACATTATTTTACACCACCACACCCACTCGAGGGCCGGAAGTAGCTCTTGCTGCTGGACGCCCCCCCACCCCCCCTTCCTCTCTTCATTTTTTTCTAAACAAACGAAAAAACGGCGCCCCCCCCCCCCCGAGACACACCCCCCCACACACACGTTTTGGGGGCCCTTTCGCTTGGGGACGAGACAAAACAGGGGTAGGGGCTCCCCCCTCTTCTTCTCCCACTAAGCTGTTTTCCAGATGTTCCAAACAATGGAAAAGGGGATTCATCAGAGAAAATGACTTTCCCCCAGTCCTCAGCAGTCCACTCCCTGTACCTTTTGCAGAATATCAGTCTGTCCCTGATGTTTTTTCTGGAGAGAAGTGGCTTCTTTGCTGCCCTCCTTGAGACCAGGCCTTGCTCCAAGAGTCTCCGCCTCACAGTGCGTGCAGATGCACCCTCACCCCCTGCCTGCTGCCATTCCTCAGCAAGCTCTGCACTGCTGGTAGCCCCATCCCTGCAGCTGAAACACTTTTAAGAGACGGTCCTGCCGCTTGCTGGTCTTTCTTGGGCGCCCTGGAGCCTTTATGGCACCAATGGGACCCTTTCCCCCAAGTACTTTTTGATGGAGAAGATTTTTGATTGAATGCGCAATTTTTCTAGCTGCAATACTCTTCCCAGTTAGGCCATTTTTGTGCAGTGCAATGATGACTGCACGTGTTTCTTTAGAGATAACCATGGTTAACAGAAGAGAAACAATGATGGCAAGCACCAGCCTCCTTTTAAAGTGTCCAGTGGTGTCATTCTTACTTAATCATGACAGATTGATCTCCAGCCCTGTCCTCATCAACACCCACACCTGTGTTAATGGAGCAATCACTGAAACGATGTTAGGTGGTCCTTTTAAGGCAGGGCTGCAATGATGTTGAAATGTGTTTTGGGGGATAAAGTTCATTTTCTAGGCAAATATTGACTTTGCAAGTAATTGCTGTTAAGCTGATCACTCTTTATAACATTCTGGAGTATATGCAAATTGCCATTAGAAAAAACTGAAGCAGTAGACTTTGTAAAAATTAATATTTGTATCATTCTCAAAACTTTTGGCCATGACTGTACACAATGACTGTACCAGCAGAATAGTGAGCGCAGCTCTGGAGTATAATACAGGATGTAACTCAGGATCAGTACAGGATAAGTAATGTAATGTATGTACACAGTGACTGCACCAGCAGAATAGTGAGTGCAGCTCTGGAGTATAATACAGGATAAGTAATGTAATGTATATACACAGTGACTGTACCAGCAGAATAGTGAGCGCAGCTCTGGAGTATAATACAGGATAAGTAATGTAATGTATGTACACAGTGACTGCACCAGCAGAATAGTGAGCGCAGCTCTGGAGTATAATACAGGATAAGTAATGTAATGTATGTACACAGTGACTGTACCAGCAGAATAGTGAGTGCAGCTCTGGAGTATAATACAGGATAAGTAATGTAATGTATGTACACAGTGACTGTACCAGCCGAATAGTGAGCGCAGCTCTGGAGTATAATACAGGATGTAACTCAGGATCAGTACAGGATAAGTAATGTAATGTATGTACACAGTGACTGTACCAGCAGAATAGTGAGCGCAGCTCTGGAGTATAATACAGGATACTCAGGATCAGTACACTGTGCTGGTGATCAGATGGAATACCCCCTTAAATGTAATTGCGTACTAGATTTTACAGATTGTGTGACCACCGGTGGGGTCTGCAGACAGTTAATACTGCACACAGAAGGTGATGTGGATGTGATCTCCGGGCATTGATCCCCGTGTATATTGGTGAGTTCAGAGCAGACACATCAGTGAGCTCTTATCTGCAGATTCTTTGGCGCAGTACTAGAAAATATCATCCAAGAAGAGGAATTAGGGGTCATTAGTTTTGGGGAGATGATGGGAGTAGATGTGATCACATTGTTTGCACCCCCCGCAGTCACGGTGGATGTGATATCAGATGAGTGTATTACTGGAAGCAGGCGGTGACATTGCATTAGTCTTCACACCCCCCTCCTCCGGCTAGGCACTCACAATGACTCAGAGCCCATTTGCTGAGTTTATTTAGAAGGAATGTACTGAGAAGAATCCCGGCTCATTGAGTCCCAGCCAAAATCAGCTCACCCAAGGCGTCCATCACTGTCAGCGCTGACCCCCGGGGTGACCCCAGGGCAGGAAACACAGAGCGACCTAGATTTCCCCTCAGCGCAGTAAGAGCCCTGATCTTAAAGGGAAAAACCCGACTGTGTCAGAGGGAAAAAATTACCAGGAAATTTAACCCAGGACTTATTTAGGACTTTCTGGTTCCTGGGAAAGCTGGGTGACAGACACTCCTATTACAGATTTTATAAGGCTTGTTACTCAGTTTTTCCAACCTCCTGACACTAGGTTCACACTAGTTCGGACACACGGCCACTACAGCAGCGGACACATAACTATAATAGAGTCTGACAGGTGTCTGTTCCTTTAAACTGAAACCACAGAAATATAAAGTCGGACTTCAGGACTCGATTATCAACACACACTGAGACGAAGTCTCCAGCGCAGATGTGAACGTAGCCCGAACGACAAGTCCAATACTGAAGTACAAGAGCAGCACTGCTTATCAGGAGTCTGGAAAAGGCAAACTGATGGCCGACTGTGCTAGATGATGATGGGAAGGCGGCAACGATTGTGATGGCGGCAGCTGAATATGATAGGTGATGTATCGCGTGGGGTAAGGATGGTAGATGACTATGAGTGATAAAGATTGATGATTATGATGGTTGGTGATGGGTGACATCGGGTGACTATGGATGGTGATGATGATGGGTGATATCGGGTGACTATGGATGGTGATGATGATGGGTGATATCGGGTGACTATGGATGGTGATGATGATGGGTGATATCGGGTGACTATGGATGGTGATGATGATGGGTGATATCGGGTGACTATGGATGGTGATGATGATGGGTGATATCGGGTGACTATGGATGGTGATGATGATGGGTGACATCGGGTGATTATGGATGGTGATGATGATGGGTGACATCGGGTGACTATGGATGGTGATGATGATGGGTGATATCGGGTGACTATGGATGGTGATGATGATGGGTGACATCGGGTGACTATGGATGGTGATGATGATGGGTGACATCGGGTGACTATGGATGGTGATGATGATGGGTGACATCGGGTGACTATGGATGGTGATGATGATGGGTGACATCGGGTGATTATGGATGGTGATGATGATGGGTGACATCGGGTGACTATGGATGGTGATGATGATGGGTGACATCGGGTGACTATGGATGGTGATGATGATGGGTGATATCGGGTGACTATGGATGGTGATGATGATGGGTGACATCGGGTGACTATGGATAGTGACGGTGATGATTAATGATGACTGGCGTCGGTGATGCAGTTGGGTGATGAGGACAGAGGGACAGCCGGGCCCCAACTTTGGAGATCAAGTGTTTCAGCCCTGACTGTACATAAGCAGCCGCCCGAGTCCAGGAGCAGGCAGTGGACGGCAGGAGTTGTAGTAGCGGCGGGAGGTGGTTATATAAAGCCTCTGACTCTGGCTGGGAAATCACATCTGCAGTAGTGAGAAAAACAAGATTTGTTCATCCAGATCAGAGGGAGTAGAAAGGAATGAGGGAGCGCAGGAGCGGCCAAACTGCAGGCACGCCAAAAACACGATAATCAGCAGCGAGAGCCACACACAGCACAGCGGGGCAGAGCTGCACCCTATACACAGCACAGCGGGGGAAGAGCTACACCCTGCACATAGCACAGCGGGGCAGAGCTACACCCTGTACACAGCACAGCGGGGCAGAGCTACACCCTGTACACAGCACAGCGGGGCAGAGCTACACCCTGCACACAGCACAGCGGGGCAGAGCTACACCCTGCACACAGCACAGCGGGGCAGAGCTACACCCTGCACACAGCACAGCGGGGCAGAGCTACACCCTGCACACAGCACAGCGGGGCAGAGCTACACCCTGCACACAGCACAGCGGGGCAGAGCTACACCCTGTACACAGCACAGCGGGGCAGAGCTACACCCTGTACACAGCACAGCGGGGCAGAGCTACACCCTGCACACAGCACAGCGGGGGCAGAGCTACACCCTGCACACAGCACAGCGGGGGCAGAGCTACACCCTGCACACAGCACAGCGGGGCAGAGCTACACCCTGCACACAGCACAGCGGGGCAGAGCTACACCCTGCACACAGCACAGCGGGGCAGAGCTACACCCTGTACACAGCACAGCGGGGCAGAGCTACACCCTGCACACAGCACAGCGGGGCAGAGCTGCACCCTATACACAGCACAGCGGGGAAGAGCTACACCCTGCACACAGCACAGCGGGGCAGAGGCTACACCCTGCACACAGCACAGCGGGGCAGAGCTACACCCTGCACACAGCACAGCGGGGCAGAGCTACACCCTGCACACAGCACAGCGGGGGCAGAGCTACACCCTGCACACAGCACAGCGGGGCAGAGCTACACCCTGCTCACAGCACAGCGGGGCAGAGCTACACCCTGCACACAGCACAGCGGGGCAGAGCTACACCCTGAACACAGCACAGCGGGGCAGAGCTACACCCTGCACACAGCACAGCGGGGCAGAGCTACACCCTGCACACAGCACAGCGGGGCAGAGCTACACCCTGCACACAGCACAGCGGGGCAGAGCTACACCCTGCTCACAGCACAGCGGGAAAGAGGTGCACCCTGCACACAGCACAGCGGGGCAGAGCTACACCCTGTACACAGCACAGCGGGGGCAGAGCTACACCCTGTACACAGCACAGCGGGGGCAGAGCTACACCCTGCTCACAGCACAGCGGGAAAGAGGTGCACCCTGCACACAGCACAGCGGGGCAGAGCTACACCCTGCACACAGCACAGCGGGGCAGAGCTACACCCTGCTCACAGCACAGCGGGAAAGAGGTGCACCCTGCACACAGCACAGAGGGGCAGAGCTACACCCTGCACACAGCACAGCGGGGCAGAGCTACACCCTGCTCACAGCACAGCGGGAAAGAGGTGCACCCTGCACACAGCACAGCGGGGCAGAGCTACACCCTGCACACAGCACAGAGGGGCAGAGCTACACCCTGCACACAGCACAGCGGGGCAGAGCTACACCCTGCTCACAGCACAGCGGGGCAGAGCTACACCCTGCACACAGCACAGCGGGGGCAGAGCTACACCCTGCACACAGCACAGCGGGGCAGAGCTACACCCTGCACACAGCACAGCGGGGCAGAGCTACACCCCTGAAACACAGCACAGCGGGGCAGAGCTACACCCTGCACACAGCACAGCGGGGCAGAGCTACACCCCTGCTCACAGCACAGCGGGGCAGAGCTACACCCTGCACACAGCACAGCGGGGGCAGAGCCACACCCTGCACACAGCACAGCGGGGCAGAGCTGCACCCTATACACAGCACAGCGGGGAAGAGCTACACCCTGCACACAGCACAGAGGGGCAGAGCTACACCCTGCACACAGCACAGCGGGGCAGAGCTACACCCTGCACACAGCACAGCGGGGGCAGAGCTACACCCTGCTCACAGCACAGCGGGAAAGAGGTGCACCCTGCACACAGCACAGCGGGGCAGAGCTACACCCTGTACACAGCACAGCGGGGCAGAGCTACACCCTGTACACAGCACAGCGGGGCAGAGCTACACCCTGCTCACAGCACAGCGGGAAAGAGGTGCACCCTGCACACAGCACAGCGGGGGCAGAGCTACACCCTGCACACAGCACAGCGGGGGCAGAGCTACACCCTGCTCACAGCACAGCGGGAAAGAGGTGCACCCTGCACACAGCACAGCGGGGCAGAGCTACACCCTGAACACAGCACAGCAGGGCAGAGCTACACCCTGCACACAGCACAGCGGGGGCAGAGCTACACCCTGCACACAGCACAGCGGGGCAGAGCTACACCCTGCTCACAGCACAGCGGGAAAGAGGTGCACCCTGCACACAGCACAGCGGGGCAGAGCTACACCCTGAACACAGCACAGCAGGGCAGAGCTACACCCTGCACACAGCACAGCGGGGGCAGAGCTACACCCTGCACACAGCACAGCGGGGCAGAGCTACACCCTGCTCACAGCACAGCGGGAAAGAGGTGCACCCTGCACACAGCACAGCGGGAAAGAGCTACACCCCCACAACACCGCGCGGCGCGCCGCCACACCCCCACCCCACACCAACCCCCCCCCCCCCCCACCCCCCAACACACCCAAAACAGACCCCACCCACCCCACCCCCCCCCGCCCGCCGCGCACACACAAACAATCACTTTCTATCCCCAACCCCCCCCGCCGGGGGCCCGCCGCCCCCCGGGGGGCACCACCCTACCACTTTCTACCATCTGCCAGCCACCACGGCAGGGGGGGGCCCCCCGCAGGACAGGGGAATACAATCTATTACTATCTGTTATCTGCCATGTCAGGAGGGGAGAGGCCGACTGTAGGACAGGGGGAATACAATCTATTGCTATCTGTTATCAGCCATGTCAGGAGGGGAGAGGCCGACTGTAGGACAGGGGAATACAATCTATTACTATCTGTTATCAGCCATGTCAGGAGGGGAGAGGCCGGACTGTAGGACAGGGGAATACAATCTATTACTATCTGTTATCACCCATGTCAGGAGGGCCCGACTGTAGGCAGGGGAATACAATCTATTACTATCTGTTATCAGCCATGTCAGGAGGGGAGAGGCCGACTGTAGGACAGGGGACTACAATCTATTACTATCTGTTATCAGCCATGTCAGGAGGGGGAGAGGCCGACTGTAGGACAGGTGAATACAATCTATTACTATCTGTTATCAGCCACGTCAGGAGGGGAGAGGCCGACTGTAGGACAGGGGAATACAATCTATTACTATCTGTTATCAGCCATGTCAGGAGGGGAGAGGCCGACTGTAGGACAGGGGAATACAATCTATTACTATCTGTTATCAGCCACGTCAGGAGAGGAGAGGCCTACTGTAGGACAGGTGAATACAATCTATTACTATCTGTTATCAGCCACGTCAGGAGAGGAGAGGCCGACTGTAGGACAGGGGACTACAATCTATTACTATCTGTTATCAGCCATGTCAGGAGGGGAGAGGCCGACTGTAGGACAGGGGAATACAATCTATTACTATCTGTTATCAGCCATTTGAGTTTGGAGCCCTCCATATACTGACCCCACCATCCACAGATCCATAACAATGGTGGCTCATAACCCACCCCTCCTCCATCCTCCCTCCTGCGCCTCCCCTGCTGGGCCCCGGCTCAGGTAATTTATGTTCTTACACAGAATATTCCCCGAATAAAATTCCAGGAATGCCAGGATTTATTTTGTTTTTAATAAAATCCCCATTTCCTCATTCATCCCTGAGAAGAAGACATAATGGAGAACAGCTCCACCGGGCCGGGTTACAGTACTGCCCCAACTTCAGGGGTCCATTAAGAGTGTGATCTTGTTATTACGACCCTGCCTGTGTATGTGTCTGTCTTCACTGTAGTGGTGGCATTCCATTCATACACCAAGAGGCACAGGATGATCCATGCTGTAGATATTAACCCTTCCAGGGAACAGATTGCGCCAATGTTAAACCACTAAGGAGGATCTGTAAACATTTTGCGCTCATTAATCATGACTATTGGCAGGCAGTGCGATGATTCACGCTCAGCTGGGACCCGTCTGTGCTGGAACGTGTCGCATGTTTGTTTGCAAAGCAAAGAATCAGAAAATAAGCATACACGACGGTTCTCCAGCAGCAACATCGCGTCACAGCGCCATTCATGTGACACCGCAAAACAACAACAACCACTGCCATCAATGCCACGCTTGTAGGGAGGGAGGGTCAGGATCTGCAGCTGCCAACCCGGCCGCCCCTCTAAACTCATACATTATACACAGCACCTGAACACAGGCATTGTGTGAGGAACAATACACAGGTACGAGGCCGCAGCGACAAGTTATGGAAAACAGGAGGACACGTGGGAGAAAATACTGGGGAATATCCCTTTAAGAGCAGGCTACATAGTGGATCAGATACAGTGATACAAGGCAGGGGTGGAATCCTATACTGCACTGTAACTATGGATTCTGGGAAAGCTGGGTAACAACTGTAAGGAGGACAACTTAAAAAGGATTAGATTTCTCAGGAGACTTGGAAAGCTGGGTGACAATCCATGTGGGTGCAGTGGAGGCCATATTAGTTGTCACCCGGCTTTACCGGCATCCTGAATGTCGCCACAAGGGCAGCAGGAACATAAAACAACATAACATTGTAGAGCGTGGGAAAGCTGTAACCAAAGTCACACTAATGACCACCCAGCTTTCCCAGAGACAGACAGAGGACTTCTATAAGCCCGGTCTCCAGCACGGCACTGACCACTTCCAGTACAATAACATTTTGACATGGTGTCACGTCACAGGTCCCGGGTTTGGCGGCTGCGCCAGGGACACAACAGAGGCGGCTCTTTGTTTCGGGCCAGGGAGGAATGTGCCCGGTATGGCCGTGGGAGGGCGGAAAATGGGGCGACATTTCCAGAAGTGCTGAGCGGCCACAAGGAAAACACCGCTCCTGTGTTATCAGGTCATGAATAATACAACGATACCGCACACCCCTCACTGCCCGCAACCTACAGCCTGGTCTGATACAGGGAAAGCTGGGTGGCTGCGGTTACATCTCCAACAGGACTCTCACTCAGCTTTCCAAGAACCCTGCATGATTAGACTAACCTACTTCCCCTAAGCCCACGCTGTGCCCTCAATGGTGTTCAAGATGCTAGAAAAGCTGGGTGACAGACACTCATCTCACTGCCCAGGGAAGGATTAACTAGTCATTCCCACCCCGCTGGGTAACTGGTATACCTTGGAAAGTTGTCACCCAGCTTTCCCAGGAACAGATATCGCTAATGAACAGCAGAATGGACTGGTCACTGCATAACTAGAGTAAAGGACAGGTAAGTGAAGACATATCTGTAGTGGAAGCCATATTGCTGATCACCCAGCTTTTCCAGGAACAGCTATCTACAACCTCAAGAGCACGAGTTCTGAGATTTTGAATTTAGGGGGAAAAGGAAGATAAAACGTAAAACAGAGAAGTCTCCTTTAAGAAGCCTTGGCTATATAACACATATATATGGAAGGATGGACAGAACTCCAAATCCTGAGCTCCTGGTTGGGTTTATTTACAATGTGAACACCCCCTGATCCAGCACCAGATCTCACAGAAACGCAGGGACTCAAGTGCAACGTATCAAGCTGAAAACGGGTCTGCCACAAAGATGGAGAAAATAGTCCTAAGGAACCCAAAAAGGTGGAGATGAGGGAGTGTGTGCAGGACACCTCTGCCTGGAGCTTATGGCGTGCACAGTCCCTCCTAACACAACCTGTTATTGATCTGGTGGGTTTCGGTCAGACACCTGCGGAATACGTGCACCCACCTACAGCCCGAGGGGAGTGATCACATCAACATTAGATATATCACACCTATCTGACATGGATATAAGGCAGAGAAGGGATCAGCGGCGCCAGGGTCTGGTCTGAGCACTGGAGATCTGTCCAAGCCCACCAAGACCCCATACTGGGAGGGAGAGCAAGATCGGGACACAGGGAATACCTAAAGTGGAAGAGTCCATTACCCACAAGATCACACAGAGTGCAATAGATTGTAGGACAGAAGAATACAGTCGGCCTCTCCCCTCCTGACATGGCTGATAACAGATAGTAATAGATTGTATTCCCCTGTCCTACAGTCGGCCTCTCCTGACGTGGCTGATAACAGATAGTAATAGATTGTATTCCCCTGTCCTACAGTCGGCCTCTCCCCTCCTGACATGGCTGATAACAGATAGTAATAGATTGTATTCCCCTGTCCTACAGTCGGCCTCTCCCCTCCTGACATGGCTGATAACAGATAGTAATAGATTGTATTCCCCTGTCCTACAGTCGGCCTCTCCTCTCCTGACATGGCTGATAACAGATAGTAATAGATTGTAGTCCCCTGTCATACAGTCGGCCTCTCCTGACATGGCTGATAACAGATAGTAATAGATTGTATTCCCCTGTCCTACAGTCGGCCTCTCCTCTCCTGACATGGCTGATAACAGATAGTAATAGATTGTATTCCCCTGTCCTACAGTCGGCCTCTCCCCTCCTGACATGGCTGATAACAGATAGTAATAGATTGTATTCACCTGTCCTACAGTCGGCCTCTCCTCTCCTGACATGGCTGATAACAGATAGTAATAGATTGTATTCCCCTGTCCTACAGTCGGCCTCTCCCTCCTGACGTGGCTGATAACAGATAGTAATAGATTGTATTCCCCTGTCCTACAGTCGGCCTCTCCCCTCCTGACATGACTGATAACAGATAGTAATAGATTGTATTCCCCTGTCCTACAGTCGGCCTCTCCCCTCCTGACACGCCTGATAACAGATAGTAATAGATTGTATTCCCCTGTCCTACAGTCAGCCTCTCCCCTCATGTGGCTG
Organism: Leptodactylus fallax; assembly: GCA_947044405.1. Classification (NCBI taxonomy): domain Eukaryota; kingdom Metazoa; phylum Chordata; class Amphibia; order Anura; family Leptodactylidae; genus Leptodactylus; species Leptodactylus fallax. The sequence continues at coordinate 72,015 of CAMRHE010001509.1, read as the reverse complement.
ATAATTTGTCTAATAAAAATATTATTAGATTGTAGATAGTAATAGATTGTATTTCCCCTGTCCTACAGTCGGCCTCTCCCCTCCTGACACGGCTGATAACAGATAGTAATAGATTGTATTCCCCTGTCCTACAGTCGGCCTCTCCCCTCCTGACACGGCTGATAACAGATAGTAATAGATTGTATTCCCCTGTCCTACAGTCGGCCTCTCCCCTCCTGACACGGCTGATAACAGATAGTAATAGATTGTATTCCCCTGTCCTACAGTCGGCCTCTCCCCTGACATGGCTGATAACAGATGGTAATAGATTGTATTCCCCTGTCCTACAGTCGGCCTCTCCCCTCCTGACATGGCTGATAACAGATAGTAATAGATTGTATTCCCTGTCCTACAGTCGGCCTCTCCCCTCCTGACACGGCTGATAACAGATAGTAATAGATTGTATTCCCCTGTCCTACAGTCGGCCTCTCCTGACATGGCAGATAACAGATAGTAATAGATTGTATTCCCCTGTCCTACAGTCCGCCTCTCCTGACATGGCAGATAACAGATAGTAATAGATTGTTTTCTCCTGTCCTACAGTCGGCCTCTCCTCTCCTGACATGGCTGATAACAGATAGTAATAGATTGTATTCCCCTGTCCTACAGTCGGCCTCTCCCCTCCTGACACGGCTGATAACAGATAGTAATAGATTGTATTCCCCTGTCCTACAGTCGGCCTCTCCCCTCCTGACACGGCTGATAACAGATAGTAATAGATTGTATTCCCCTGTCCTACAGTCGGCCTCTCCCCTCCTGACACGGCTGATAACAGATAGTAATAGATTGTATTCCCCTGTCCTACAGTCGGCCTCTCCTGACATGGCTGATAACAGATAGTAATAGATTGTATTCCCCTGTCCTACAGTCGGCCTCTCCCCTCCTGACATGGCTGATAACAGATAGTAATAGATTGTATTCCCCTGTCCTACAGTCGGCCTCTCCTGACATGGTAGATAACAGATAGTAATAGATTGTATTCCCCTGTCCTACAGTCGGCCTCTCCCCTCCTGACATGGCTGATAACAGATAGTAATAGATTGTAGTCCCCTGTCATACAGTCGGCCTCTCCTGACATGGCTGATAACAGATAGTAATAGATTGTATTCCCCTGTCCTACAGTCGGCCTCTCCTCTCCTGACATGGCTGATAACAGATAGTAATAGATTGTAGTCCCCTGTCATACAGTCGGCCTCTCCTGACATGGCTGATAACAGATAGTAATAGATTGTATTCCCCTGTCCTACAGTCGGCCTCTCCCCTCCTGACATGGCTGATAACAGATAGTAATAGATTGTATTCCCCTGTCCTACAGTCGGCCTCTCCTCTCCTGATATGGCTGATAACAGATAGTAATAGATTGTATTCCCCTGTCCTACAGTCGGCCTCTCCTGACATGGCTGATAACAGATAGTAATAGATTGTATTCCCCTGTCCTACAGTCGGCCTCTCCTCTCCTGACATGGCTGATAACAGATAGTAATAGATTGTATTCCCCTGTCCTACAGTCAGCCTCTCCTCTCCTGACATGGCTGATAACAGATACTAATAGATTGTATTCCCCTGTCCTACAGTCGGCCTCTCCTGACATGGCTGATAACAGATAGTAATAGATTGTATTCCCCTGTCCTACAGTCGGCCTCTCCTGACATGGCTGATAACAGATAGTAATAGATTGTATTCCCCTGTCCTACAGTCGGCCTCTCCTCTCCTGACACGGCTGATAACAGATAGTAATAGATTGTATTCCCCTGTCCTACAGTCGGCCTCTCCCCTCCTGACGTGGCTGATAACAGATAGTAATAGATTGTATTCCCCTGTCCTACAGTCGGCCTCTCCTCTCCTGACATGGCTGATAACAGATAGTATTCCCCTGTCCTACAGTCGGCCTCTCCCCTCCTGACATGGCTGATAACAGATAGTAATAGATTGTATTCCCCTGTCCTACAGTCGGCCTCTCCCCTCCTGACATGGCTGATAACAGATAGTAATAGATTGTATTCCCCTGTCCTACAGTCGGCCTCTCCCCTCCTGACGTGGCTGATAACAGATAGTAATAGATTGTATTCCCCTGTCCTACAGTCGGCCTCTCCTCTCCTGACATGGCTGATAACTGATAGTAATAGATTGTATTCCCCTGTCCTACAGTCGGCCTCTCCCCTCCTGACATGGCTGATAACAGATAGTAATAGATTGTATTCCTGTCCTACAGTCGGCCTCTCCTCTCCTGACATGGCTGATAACAGATAGTAATAGATTGTATTCCCCTGTCCTACAGTCGGCCTCTCCCCTCCTGACGTGGCTGATAACAGATAGTAATAGATTGTATTCCCCTGTCCTACAGTCGGCCTCTCCCCTCCTGACGTGGCTGATAACAGATAGTAATAGATTGTATTCCCCTCTCCTACAGTCGGCCTCTCCCCTCCTGACATGGCTGATAACAGATAGTAATAGATTGTATTCCCCTGTCCTACAGTCGGCCTCTCCCCTCCTGACATGGCTGATAACAGATAGTAATAGATTGTATTCCCCTGTCCTACAGTCGGCCTCTCCTCTCCTGGCTGATAACAGATAGTAATAGATTGTATTCCCCTGTCCTACAGTCGGCCTCTCCCCTCCTGACATGGCTGATAACAGATAGTATTCCCCTGTCCTACAGTCGGCCTCTCCTCTCCTGACGTGGCTGATAACAGATAGTAATAGATTGTATTCCCCTGTCCTACAGTCGGCCTCTCCCCTCCTGACGTGGCTGATAACAGATAGTAATAGATTGTATTCCCCTGTCCTACAGTCGGCCTCTCCTCTCCTGACGTGGCTGATAACAGATAGTAATAGATTGTATTCCCCTGTCCTACAGTCGGCCTCTCCCCTCCTGACATGGCTGATAACAGATAGTAATAGATTGTATTCCCCTGTCCTACAGTCGGCCTCTCCCCTCCTGACATGGCTGATAACAGATAGTAATAGATTGTATTCCCCTGTCCTACAGTCGGCCTCTCCTCTCCTGACGTGGCTGATAACAGATAGTAATAGATTGTAGTCACCTGTCCTACAGTCGGCCTCTCCTCTCCTGACGTGGCTGATAACAGATAGTAATAGATTGTATTCCCCTGTCCTACAGTCGGCCTCTCCCCTCCTGACGTGGCTGATAACAGATAGTAATAGATTGTATTCCCCTGTCCTACAGTCGGCCTCTCCCCTCCTGACGTGGCTGATAACAGATAGTAATAGATTGTATTCCCCTGTCCTACAGTCGGCCTCTCCCCTCCTGACGTGGATCGGTGATCGCGGTGACGTTGGTGATACAGACGTGTAATAAATTAATCAACACCTCGGGAATTGTCAGAGCTGAGAATGACTTTACAGTTCTGGGGGTGTCAGGTTGTCGGGGGGTAAGCCATGTGATCACCGCGAGGAGATGGCGAGAAAATAACCAGCGGCAGGTAATAACAGGTGGAGGAGATGTGACCTGCTGGACTGGCGGGGTCTTGGACTCCAATAATCTGAAGCCCCCCATGAGGGGTCCAGGCACTCTACAGTACTCTATAGCAGTGGTTTGTATTCTCTCAGTTGCAAAACCACAACTCCCAGCATTCCCTGACCATGTGTGGCTATGAGAGCCTGCTGGGACATGCAGTTCTGCAGCAGCTGAGGAGCCAGAGGTTGGACTCTACTTACCTATGGAATATGAACTATAGGAAGCAGCTGTACCCTTTAAGGGGCCACACCCAGAATCTCCGGGCCCCTGAGACTGCTCATACAGGACAAGGCCTTACCCAGCCCCTGACTCTGCAATGTCCAGCATCATAGTCACCACAGTGCAGCATATGCTCTCTGTTATCAGCCACAACACTGACCTATCAGTGCACTTGCACCCACCAGATCCTTTCCCAACAGTGGGAGCCTCGGGACGAGTACTGCCAAGGCCTGCACCACAAATGTTAAAAAACACATCATCCAGATGATCCCTGACAAGCACGACCCTAGTTACACTTGTGCTCTCTGTTATCAGCCAAGACGCAGAATAAAACATCAATGCTACGGAAGCACATGCACCCCTAATCCTCCCCCCCATAAGTGCCAGTCCACCCCCTATACTATACCGATGAGCTGCGAGGCCTGCAGTGTCTGGTCTACCAGCTTTGTATTAGACGATTGCTCTCTGGTATCAGCCAGGACTAGTATGGTTATTACAGGGTAACCGCTGTCATGGCGGGCAGTCTCCAGGGTGTTTCGTATGTCACAGTTTCGGAGCGGAGACTCCCAGTTGGGGGATGTGATATCCGCGAGTTACTGTAATTATGTCAAATTTGCAAAGAATGAGATGAATATTAATGAGCGGAGGGATTGTGCCGCAGCGGACGCACACCCTGCGAATATTACCCGCTAATTATTATACAGAACGTTAATTGCTGGCAGCCAGTGACACACTTCTATCCATCACATAAAACACCCATGTGTCAATACGTGGCAGGATTCATTGCTCTATATATATATTAGTGCTAGGAAAACCCAGCTTTCCAAAGACCCTGTAAAGCTTTTAAGCCTAGTCATTATAGCTCTTCTACTGTAAAGACTTTATGGCAGTCTATACTGCCTATCTAGAATTCTATTCATGCAGCAATAGGCTCAGATCCAGGGGAATCCTGCAAAGCCTCAACAAACAGATGCAACATGTCGGGGGCCTCAGGACACCCTGTACAGTTTGGATGAATTTTCTGGGTGCTCCAAGGCTGTGGACAGGAGGCGGCTGGTTGTCAGAGACTGAACGTGACTCATCTCTATGGGGAGAGGCTAATCCTGCACAACCTTCCAGTGAATGTGAATACGCCGCTCCTCAAACCCCTCAATCTTATGCATAGTTCTAGGGATCAATCAATGACTATTTATGAGGCTGCGTCACAGAAGAAAGAGGGCGACGTCGTCACAGGGCGAGAAGAGGATGTGAGAGGCTGAGAGAGAAGGGGTGAGAGACCACAGGCCAGCACAGAGACCGACATCTGACCAACTACCCCAAATATGCAGAGACCCTCATCTATTCCACACCCCAAAACCTGCAGAGAAACAGCCATCTAATGCACACTCCAAAATTAGGGGGAGAAAGTACATTATATACAGTGCAGTGCAATGAGGAGGTGATAATACATTATATACAGTGCAGTGTAATGTAATGAGGAGGAGGTGATAATACATTATATACAGTGCAGTGTAATGTAATGAGGAGGAGGTGATAGTACATTATATACAGTGTAATGAGGAGGTGATAATACATTATATACAGTGCAGTGTAATGAGGGGGTGATAATACATTATATACAGTGCAGTGTAATGAGGAGGAGGTGATAGTACATTATATACAGTGCAGTGTAATGAGGAGGTGATAATACATTATATACAGTGCAGTGTAATGAGGGGGAGGTGATAATACATTATATACAGTGCAGTGCAATGAGGAGGTGATAATACATTATATACAGTGCAGTGTAATGTAATGAGGAGGAGGTGATAATACATTATATACAGTGTAATGAGGAGGTGATAATACATTATATACAGTGTAATGAGGAGGGGGTGATAATACATTATATACAGTGCAGTGTAATGAGGAGGTGATAATACATTATATACAGTGCAGTGTAATGAGGGGGTGATAATACATTATATACAGTGCAGTGTAATGAGGGGGTGATAATACATTATATACAGTGCAGTGTAATGAGGAGGAGGTGATAGTACATTATATACAGTGCAGTGTAATGAGGAGGTGATAACACATTATATACAGTGTAATGAGGAGGTGATAATACATTATATACAGTGCAGTGTAATGAGGAGGTGATAATACATTACATACAGTGCAGTGTAATGAGGAGGGGGGTGATAATACATTATATACAGTGCAGTATAATGAGGAGGAGGTGATAGTACATTATATACAGTGCAGTGTAATGAGGAGGTGATAATACATTATATACAGTGTAATGAGGAGGTGATAATACATTATATACAGTGCAGTGTAATGAGGAGGTGATAATACATTACATACAGTGCAGTGTAATGAGGAGGAGGTGATAATACATTATATACAGTGTAATGAGGAGGAGGTGATAATACATTATATACAGTGCAGTGTAATGAGGAGGAGGTGATAGTACATTATATACAGTGCAGTGTAATGAGGAGGTGATAATACATTATATACAGTGCAGTGTAATGAGGAGGTGATAATACATTATATACAGTGCAGTGTAATGAGGGGGAGGTGATAATACATTATATACAGTGCAGTGTAATGAGGAGGAGGTGATAGTACATTATATACAGTGCAGTGTAATGAGGAGGTGATAATACATTATATACAGTGCAGTGTAATGAGGGGGAGGTGATAATACATTATATACAGTGTAATGAGGGGGAGGTGATAATACATTATATACAGTGCAGTGTAATGAGGAGGTGATAATACATTATATACAGTGCAGTGTAATGAGAGGGAGGTGATAATACATTATATACAGTGTAATGAGGGGGAGGTGATAATACATTATATACAGTGCAGTGTAATGAGGAGGAGGTGATAATACATTATATACAGTGTAATGAGGAGGGGGTGATAATACATTATATACAGTGCAGTGTAATGAGGAGGTGATAATACATTATATACAGTGTAATGAGGAGGGGGTGATAATACATTATATACAGTGCAGTGTAATGAGGAGGTGATAATACATTATATACAGTGCAGTGTAATGAGGGGGTGATAATACATTATATAAAGTGTAATGAGGGGGAGGTGATAATACATTATATACAGTGCAGTGTAATGAGGGGGAGGTGATAATACATTATATACAGTGCAGTGTAATGAGGGGGTGATAATACATTATATACAGTGTAATGAGGAGGTGATAATACATTATATACAGTGCAGTGTAATGAGGAGGTGATAATACATTATATACAGTGTAATGAGGAGGTGATAATACATTATATACAGTGCAGTGTAATGAGGAGGTGATAATACATTATATACAGTGCAGTGTAATGAGGAGGAGGTGATAATACATTATATACAGTGCAGTGCAATGAGGAGGTGATAATACATTATATACAGTGCAGTGTAATGAGGAGGTGATAATACATTATATACAGTGCAGTGTAATGAGGAGGTGATAAGACATTATATACAGTGCAGTGTAATGAGGGGGAGGTGATAATACATTATATACAGTGCAGTGTAATGAGGAGGTGATAATACATTATATACAGTGTAATGAGGAGGTGATAATACATTATATACAGTGCAGTGTAATGAGGAGGTGATAATACATTATATACAGTGCAGTGTAATGAGGGGGTGATAATACATTATATACAGTGTAATGAGGAGGTGATAATACATTATATACAGTGCAGTGTAATGAGGAGGTGATAATACATTATATACAGTGCAGTGTAATGAGGGGGAGGTGATAATACATTATATACAGTGCAGGGTAATGAGGGGGGAGGTGATAATACATTATATACAGTGCAGTGTAGTGAGGGGGTGATAATACATTATATAAAGTGTAATGAGGGGGAGGTGATAATACATTATATACAGTGCAGTGTAATGAGGGGGGAGGTGATAATACATTATATACAGTGCAGTGTAATGAGGGGGTGATAATACATTATATACAGTGTAATGAGGAGGTGATAATACATTATATACAGTGCAGTGTAATGAGGAGGTGATAATACATTATATACAGTGTAATGAGGAGGTGATAATACATTATATACAGTGCAGTGTAAGGAGGGGGTGATAATACATTATATACAGTGTAATGAGGAGGTGATAATACATTATATACAGTGCAGTGTAATGAGGAGATGATATTATATTATATACAGTGCAGTGTAATGAGGGGGAGGTGATAATACATTATATACAGTGCAATGTAAGGAGGGGGTGATAATACATTATATACAGTGCAGTGTAATGAGGGGGAGGTGATAATACATTATATACAGTGTAATGAGGGGGAGGTGATAATACATTATATACAGTGAAGTAATGAGAGGGAGGTGATAATACATTATATACAGTGTAATGAGGGGGGAGGTGATAATACATTATATACAGTGCAGTGTAATGAGGAGGAGGTGATAATACATTATATACAGTGTAATGAGGAGGGGGTGATAATACATTATATACAGTGCAGTGTAATGAGGAGGTGATAATACATTATATACAGTGTAATGAGGAGGGGGTGATAATACATTATATACAGTGCAGTGTAATGAGGAGGTGATAATACATTATATACAGTGCAGTGTAATGAGGGGGTGATAATACATTATATAAAGTGTAATGAGGGGGAGGTGATAATACATTATATACAGTGCAGTGTAATGAGGGGGAGGTGATAATACATTATATACAGTGCAGTGTAATGAGGGGGGTGATAATACATTATATACAGTGTAATGAGGAGGTGATAATACATTATATACAGTGCAGTGTAATGAGGAGGTGATAATACATTATATACAGTGTAATGAGGAGGTGATAATACATTATATACAGTGCAGTGTAATGAGGAGGTGATAATACATTATATACAGTGCAGTGTAATGAGGAGGAGGTGATAATACATTATATACAGTGCAGTGCAATGAGGAGGTGATAATACATTATATACAGTGCAGTGTAATGAGGAGGTGATAATACATTATATACAGTGCAGTGTAATGAGGAGGTGATAAGACATTATATACAGTGCAGTGTAATGAGGGGGAGGTGATAATACATTATATACAGTGCAGTGTAATGAGGAGGTGATAATACATTATATACAGTGTAATGAGGAGGTGATAATACATTATATACAGTGCAGTGTAATGAGGAGGTGATAATACATTATATACAGTGCAGTGTAATGAGGGGGTGATAATACATTATATACAGTGTAATGAGGAGGTGATAATACATTATATACAGTGCAGTGTAATGAGGAGGTGATAATACATTATATACAGTGCAGTGTAATGAGGGGGAGGTGATAATACATTATATACAGTGCAGGGTAATGAGGGGGAGGTGATAATACATTATATACAGTGCAGTGTAGTGAGGGGGTGATAATACATTATATAAAGTGTAATGAGGGGGAGGTGATAATACATTATATACAGTGCAGTGTAATGAGGGGGAGGTGATAATACATTATATACAGTGCAGTGTAATGAGGGGGTGATAATACATTATATACAGTGTAATGAGGAGGTGATAATACATTATATACAGTGCAGTGTAATGAGGAGGTGATAATACATTATATACAGTGTAATGAGGAGGTGATAATACATTATATACAGTGCAGTGTAAGGAGGGGGTGATAATACATTATATACAGTGAAGTAATGAGGGGATGATAATACATTATATACAGTGCAGTGTAATGAGGGGGTGATAATACATTATATACAGTGTAATGAGGAGGTGATAATACATTATATACAGTGCAGTGTAAGGAGGGGGTGATAATACATTATATACAGTGTAATGAGGAGGTGATAATACATTATATACAGTGCAGTGTAAGGAGGGGGTGATAATACATTATATACAGTGTAATGAGGAGGTGATAATACATTATATACAGTGCAGTGTAATGAGGAGGAGGTGATAATACATTATATACAGTGCAGTGTAATGAGGAGGTGATAATACATTATATACAGTGTAATTAGGAGGAGGTGATAATACATTATATACAGTGCAGTGTAAGGAGGGGGTGATAATACATTATATACAGTGCAATGTAAGGAGGGGGTGATAATACATTATATACAGTGCAGTGTAATAAGGGGGAAGTGATAATACATTATATACAGTGCAGTGTAATGAGGGGGAGGTGATAATACATTATATACAGTGTAATGAGGAGGAGGTGATAATACATTATATACAGTGCAGTGTAATGAGGAGGAGGTGATAATACATTATATACAGTGTAATGAGGAGGTGATAATACATTATATACAGTGCAGTGTAATGAGGAGGGGGTGATAATACATTATATACAGTGCAGTATAATGAGGAGGTGATAATACATTATATACAGTGCAGTGTAATGAGGAGGGGGTGATAATACATTATATACAGTGCAGTGTAATGAGGAGGAGGTGATAATACATTATATACAGTGTAATGAGGAGGAGGTGATAATACATTATATACAGTGCAGTGTAATGAGGAGGTGATAATACATTATATACAGTGCAGTGTAATGAGGAGGAGGTGATAATACATTATATACAGTGCAGTGTAATGAGGAGGAGGTGATAATACATTATATACAGTGCAATGTAATGAGGAGGTGATAATACATTACATACAGTGCAGTGTAATGAGGAGGTGATAATACATTATATACAGTGCAGTGTAATGAGGAGGTGATAATACATTATATACAGTGCAGTGTAATGAGGGGGTGATAATACATTATATACAGTGTAATGAAGAGGTGATAATACATTATAAACAGTGCAGTGTAATGAGGAGGAGGTGATAATAGATTATATACAGTGCAGTGTAATGAGGGGGAGGTGATAATACATTATATACAGTGTAATTAGGAGGAAGTGATAATACATTATATACAGTGCAGTGTAAGGAGGGGGTGATAATACATTATATACAGTGTAATGAGGAGGTGATAATACATTATATACAGTGCAGTGTAATGAGGAGGTGATAATACATTATATACAGTGCAGTTTAATGAGAGGGAGGTGATAATACATTATATACAGTGCAATGTAAGGAGGGGGTGATAATACATTATATACAGTGCAGTGTAATGAGGGGGAGGTGATAATACATTATATGCAGTGTAATGAGGGGGAGGTGATAATACATTATATACAGTGCAGTGTAATGAGGAGGTGATAATACATTATATACAGTGCAGTGTAATGAGGGGGTGATAATACATTATATACAGTGCAGTGTAATGAGGAGGTGATAATACATTATATACAGTGTAATGAGGAGGTGATAATACATTATATACAGTGCAGTGTAATGAGGAGGAGGTGATAGTACATTATATACAGTGCAGTGTAATGAGGAGGTGATAATACATTATATACAGTGCAGTGTAATGAGGGGGAGGTGATAATACATTATATGCAGTGTAATGAGGGGGAGGTGATAATACATTATATACAGTGCAGTGTAATGAGGAGGTGATAATACATTATATACAGTGCAGTGTAATGAGGGGGTGATAATACATTATATACAGTGCAGTGTAATGACGAGGTGATAATACATTATATACAGTGTAATGAGGAGGTGATAATACATTATATACAGTGCAGTGTAATGAGGAGGTGATAATACATTATATACAGTGTAATGAGGAGGTGATAATACATTATATACAGTGCAGTGTAATGAGGGGGTGATAATACATTATATACAGTGTAATGAGGAGGTGATAATACATTATATACAGTCCAGTGTAATGTAATGAGGAGGGGGTGATAATACATTATATACAGTGCAGTGTAATGAGGAGGAGGTGATAATACATTATATACAGTGTAATGAGGAGGTGATAATACATTATATACAGTGCAGTGTAATGAGGAGGTGATAACACATTATATACAGTGCAGTGTAATGAGGAGGGGGTGATAATACATTATATACAGTGCAGTGTAATGAGGGGGTGATAATACATTACATACAGTGCAGTGTAATGAGGAGGTGATAACACATTATATACAGTGCAGTGTAATGAGGAGGGGGTGATAATACATTATATACAGTGCAGTGTAATGAGGGGGTGATAATACATTACATACAGTGCAGTGTAATGACGAGGTGATAACACATTATATACAGTGCAGTGTAATGAGGAGGTGATAATACATTATATACAGTGCAGTGTAATGAGGAGGAGGTGATAATACATTATATACAGTGCAGTGTAATGAGGAGGTGATAAGACATTATATACAGTGCAGTGTAATGAGGGGGTGATAATACATTATATACAGTGTAATGAGGAGGTGATAATACATTATATACAGTGCAGTGTAATGAGGAGGTGATAACACATTATATACAGTGCAGTGTAATGAGGAGGGGGTGATAATACATTATATACAGTGCAGTGTAATGAGGGGGTGATAATACATTACATACAGTGCAGTGTAATGACGAGGTGATAACACATTATATACAGTGCAGTGTAATGAGGAGGTGATAATACATTATATACAGTGCAGTGTAATGAGGAGGAGGTGATAATACATTATATACAGTGCAGTGTAATGAGGAGGTGATAAGACATTATATACAGTGCAGTGTAATGAGGGGGTGATAATACATTATATACAGTGTAATGAGGAGGTGATAATACATTATATACAGTCCAGTGTAATGTAATGAGGAGGGGGTGATAATACATTATATACAGTGCAGTGTAATGAGGGGGTGATAATACATTATATACAGTGTAATGAGGAGGTGATAATACATTATATACAGTGCTGTGTAATGAGGAAGTGATAACACATTATATACAGTGCAGTGTAATGAGGAGGGGGTGATAATACATTATATACAGTGCAGTGTAATGAGGGGGTGATAATACATTACATACAGTGCAGTGTAATGAGGAGGTGATAATACATTATATACAGTGCAGTGTAATGAGGAGGTGATAATACATTATATACAGTGTAATGAGGAGGTGATAACACATTATATACAGTGCAGTGTAACGAGGAGGGGGGTGATAATACATTATATACAGTGCAGTGTAATGAGGGGGAGGTGATAATACATTATATACAGTGCAGTATAATGAGGAGGTGATAATACGTTATATACAGTGCAGTGTAATGAGGAGGAGGTGATAATACATTATATACAGTGTAATGAGGAGGAGGTGATAATACATTATATACAGTGCAGTGTAATGAGGAGGAGGTGATAATACATTATATACAGTGCAGTGTAATGAGGAGGAGGTGATAATACATTATATACAGTGCAGTGTAATGAGGAGGTGATAAGACATTATATACAGTGCAGTGTAATGAGGGGGTGATAATACATTATATACAGTGTAATGAGGAGGTGATAATACATTATATACAGTCCAGTGTAATGTTATGAGGAGGGGGTGATAATACATTATATACAGTGCAGTGTAATGAGGGGGTGATAATACATTATATACAGTGTAATGAGGAGGAGGTGATAATACATTATATACAGTGCAGTGTAATGAGGAGGAGGTGATAATACATTATATACAGTGCAGTGTAATGAGGAGGAGGTGATAATACATTATATACAGTGTAATGAGGAGGAGGTGATAATACATTATATACAGTGCAGTGTAATGAGGAGGAGGTGATAATACATTATATACAGTGCAGTGTAATGAGGAGGAGGTGATAATACATTATATACAGTGCAGTGTAATGAGGAGGTGATAAGACATTATATACAGTGCAGTGTAATGAGGGGGTGATAATACATTATATACAGTCCAGTATAATGTAATGAGGAGGGGGTGATAATACATTATATACAGTGCAGTGTAATGAGGAGGTGATAATACATTATATACAGTGCAGTGTAATGAGGGGGAGGTGATAATACATTATATACAGTGCAGTGTAATGAGGGGGAGGTGATAATACATTATATACAGTGTAATGAGGAGATGATAAGACATTATATACAGTGTAATGAGGAGATGATAAGACATTATATACAGTGCAGTGTACTGAGGGGGTGATAATACATTATATACAGTGCAGTGTAATGAGGAGGGGGGTGGTAATACATTATATACAGTGCAGCGTAATGTAATGAGGAGGAGGTGATAATACATTATATACAGTGTAATGAGGAGGAGGTGATAATACATTATATACAGTGCAGTGTAATGAGAGGGAGGTGATAATACATTATATACAGTGCAGTGTAATGAGGAGGGGGTGATAATACATTATATACAGTGCAGTGTACTGAGGGGGAGGTGATAATACATTACATACAGTGTAATGAGGAGATAAGACATTATATACAGTGCAGTGTAATGAGAGGGAGGTGATAATACATTATATACAGTGCAGTGTAATGAGGGGGTGATAATACATTATATACAGTGCAATGTAATGAGGGGGAGGTGATAATACATTATATACAGTGCAGTGTAATGAGGAGGGGGTGATAATACATTATATACAGTGCAGTGTAATGAGGAGGGAGGTGATAATACATTATATACAGTGCAGTGTCATGAGAGGGAGGTGAGGGTATATATATATATATATATATATATATTTGCTCACTCTATTACTCCAGTATTATGTGGCAGATGGTTGGGGGGGGGGTATTAAGGACACGGCGCTGCCCCCTGGATTATATTCTATGATCACTGGATCTGAGCACTGTATTGTCTGATTTATAGGTCACATGACTGTAGGAGCAGTGCAGTGTTATCTCTGTCCCCCTCCCCCCACCCCACCACACCCGACCACCACAAGTCCCATCCACACTGGAGACAGTTGTAAGATTTATATCTGATCAGTTATCGCAGATCTTCACCTGCTGATTGTACTACAGATCTGATTCATGTAACGAATAGCATGCAACAAATGCTGTACAGACTGACACACAGGCACAACAGTGATAGAGAGGGTGTACAGTCATGGCCAAAAGATTTGAGAATGATACAAATATTAATTTTTACAAAGTATACTGCTTCAGTTTTTCTAATGGCAATTTGCATATACTCCAGAATGTTATAAAGAGTGATCAGCTTAACAGCAATTACTTGCAAAGTCAATATTTGCCTCGAAAATGAACTTTATCCCCCAAAACACATTTCAACATCATTGCAGCCCTGCCTTAAAAGGACCACCTAACATCGTTTCAGTGATTGCTCCATTAACACAGGTGTGGGTGTTGATGAGGACAGGGCTGGAGATCAATCTGTCATGATTAAGTAAGAATGACACCACTGGACACTTTAAAAGGAGGCTGGTGCTTGCCATCATTGTTTCTCTTCTGTTAACCATGGTTATCTCTAAAGAAACACGTGCAGTCATCATTGCACTGCACAAAAATGGCCTAACTGGGAAGAGTATTGCAGCTAGAAAGATTGCACCTCAGTCAACAATCTATCGCATCATCAAGAACTTCAAGGAGAGAGGTTCCATTGGTGCCAAAAAGGCTCCAGGGCGCCCAAGAAAGACCAGCAAGCGGCAGGACCGTCTCTTAAAAGTGTTTCAGCTGCGGGATCGGGCTACCAGCAGTGCAGAGCTTGCTGAGGAATGGCAGCAGGCAGGTGTGAGTGCATCTGCACGCACTGTGAGGCGGAGACTCTTGGAGCAAGGCCTGGTCTCAAGGAGGGCAGCAAAGAAGCCACTTCTCTCCAGAAAAAACATCAGGGACAGACTGATATTCTGCAAAAGGTACAGGGAGTGGACTGCTGAGGACTGGGGTAAAGTCATTTTCTCTGATGAATCCCCTTTTCGATTGTTTGGAACATCTGGAAAACAGCTTATTCGGAGAAGAAGAGGTGAGCGCTACCACCAGTCTTGTCTCATGCCAACTGTAAAGCATCCTGAAACCATTCATGTGTGGGGTTGCTTCTCAGCCAAGGGAATCGGCTCTCTCACAGTCTTGCCTAAAAACACAGCCATGAATAAAGAATGGTACCAGAATGTCCTCCAAGAGCAACTTCTCCCAACCGTCCAAGAGCAGTTTGGCGCTCAACAATGCCTTTTCCAGCATGATGGAGCACCTTACCATAAAGCAAAGGTGATAACTAAATGGCTCAGGGAACAAAACATAGAGATTTTGGGTCCATGGCCTGGAAACTCCCCAGATCTTAATCCCATTGAGAACTTGTGGTCAATCATCAAGAGACGGGTGGACAAACAAAAAGCAACAAATTCAGACAAAATGAAAGCATTGATTCTGCAAGAATGGACTGCTATCAGTCAGGATTTGGTCCAGAAGTTGATTGAGAGCATGCCAGGGAGAATTGCAGAGGTCCTGAAGAAGAAGGGTCAACACTGCAAATATTGACTTGCTGCATTAACTCATTCTAACTGTCAATATAAGCTTCTGTTACTCATAATATGAATGCAATTCTATTTCTGTATGTGATAAAAACATCTGACAAACACACATAAAAACCAGAGGGCAGCAGATCATGTGAAAATAGAATATTTGTGTCATTCTCAAAACTTTTGGCCATGACTGTAGGTGAGGAATTACAGGGAAGATGGATGATATATATATAGGGGCACTATAATGGATCAAGATATGACTGGACGACCAGATGTCACACGGCTCAGACAGGAAATGCTTCATAACACCAGAAAATACATTCACAAATATGGGGGTGTATGAGGGGAGTATAGGGGGAGTATGGGGGTGTATGGAGGAGGAGTATAGGGGGAGTATGGGGGTGTATGGAGGAGGAGTATAGGGGGAGTATGGGGGTGTATGGAGGAGGAGTATAGGGGGAGTATGGGGGTGTATGGAGGAGGAGTACACTGCTAGCACAGCTCTACTTTTATAAATCTCAGCCATCAAGTTTTCAATCTTTTTTCTTTTTTGCTCTATTCACATCCAAAGCTGCTGGCAAACCTGAGATAAACCACAGCCTGCAAGTCATGTGACCTCACAGTTCAGCACTGACTGCAGACTGTACAATCCCACAATGCACCGCTCCGGAGAAACCAGAAAAATCATCAACTTAGCTTTAGGCATAAACAGAGAAGAAAAACATCATGTGACAGTATATAAGGAAGTGTATACAGAGGAGTATACAGAGGGGTATTCAGAGGAGTATATAGAGAGGTGATATTAAAGGCTGGGAATTGGGTGACTGTAGGACAGGGGAATACAATCTATTACTATCTGTTATCAGGCATGTCAGGAGGGGAGAGGCCGACTGTAGGACAGGGGAATACAATCTATTACTATCTGTTATCAGCCATGTCAGGAGGGGAGAGGCCGACTATAGGACAGGTGAATACAATCTATTACTATCTGTTATCAGCCACGTCAGGAGGGGAGAGGCCGACTGTAGGACAGGGGAATACAATCTATTACTATCTGTTATCAGCCATGTCAGGAGAGGCCGACTGTAGGACAGGGGAATACAATCTATTACTATCTGTTATCAGCCATGTCAGGGGGGAGAGGCCGACTGTAGGACAGGGGAATACAATCTATTACTATCTGTTATCAGCCATGTCAGGAGGGGAGAGGCCGACTGTAGGACAGGGGAATACAATCTATTACTATCTGTTATCAGCCACGTCATGAGAGGAGAGGCCGACTGTAGGACAGGGGAATACAATCTATTACTATCTGTTATCAGCCATGTCAGGAGAGGAGAGGCCGACTGTAGGACAGGGGAATACAATCTATTACTATCTGTTATCAGCCACGTCAGGAGGGGAGAGGCCGACTGTAGGACAGGGGAATACAATCTATTACTATCTGTTATCAGCCATGTCAGGAGGGGAGAGGCCGACTGTAGGACAGGGGAATACAATCTATTACTATCTGTTATCTGCCATGTCAGGGGGGAGAGGCCGACTGTAGGACAGGAGAATACAATCTATTACTATCTGTTATCAGCCATGTCAGGAGGGGAGAGGCCGACTGTAGGACAGGGGAATACAATCTATTACTATCTGTTATCAGCCATGTCAGGAGAGGAGAGGCCGACTGTAGGACAGGGGAATACAATCTATTACTATCTGTTATCTGCCATGTCAGGAGGGGAGAGGCCGACTGTAGGACAGGGGAATACAATCTATTACTATCTGTTATCAGCCACGTCAGGAGGGGAGAGGCCGACTGTAGGACAGGGGACTACAATCTATTACTATCTGTTATCAGCCACGTCAGGGGAGGAGAGGCCGACTGTAGGACAGGGGAATACAATCTATTACTATCTGTTATCAGCCATGTCAGGAGGGGAGAGGCCGACTGTAGGACGGGGAATACAATCTATTACTATCTGTTATCAGCCATGTCAGGAGGGGAGAGGCCGACTGTAGGACAGGGGAATACAATCTATTACTGTCTGTTATCAGCCATGTCAGGAGAGGAGAGGCCGACTGTAGGACAGGAGAATACAATCTATTACTATCTGTTATCAGCCATGTCAGGAGAGGAGAGGCCGACTGTAGGACAGGGGAATACAATCTATTACTATCTGTTATCAGCCATGTCAGGAGGGGGAGAGGCCGACTGTAGGACAGGGGAATACAAGCTATTACTATCTGTTATCAGCCATGTCAGTAGGGGAGAGGCCGACTGTAGGACAGGGGAATACAATCTATTACTATCTGTTATCAGCCACGTCAGGAGGGGAGAGGCCGACTGTAGGACAGGGGAATACAATCTATTACTATCTGTTATCAGCCATGTCAGGAGGGGAGAGGCCGACTGTAGGACAGGGGAATACAATCTATTACTGTCTGTTATCAGCCATGTCAGGAGAGGAGAGGCCGACTGTAGGACAGGAGAATACAATCTATTACTATCTGTTATCAGCCATGTCAGGAGAGGAGAGGCCGACTGTAGGACAGGGGAATACAATCTATTACTATCTGTTATCAGCCATGTCAGGAGGGGAGAGGCCGACTGTAGGACAGGGGAATACAAGCTATTACTATCTGTTATCAGCCATGTCAGTAGGGGAGAGGCCGACTGTAGGACAGGGGAATACAATCTATTACTATCTGTTATCAGCCACGTCAGGAGGGGAGAGGCCGACTGTAGGACAGGGGAATACAATCTATTACTATCTGTTATCAGCCATGTCAGGAGGGGAGAGGCCGACTGTAGGACAGGGGACTACAATCTATTTCTATCTGTTATCAGCCATGTCAGGAGGGGAGAGGCCGACTGTAGGACAGGGGAATACAATCTATTACTATCTGTTATCAGCCATGTCAGGAGGGGAGAGGCCGACTGTAGGACAGGGGACTACAATCTATTACTATCTGTTATCAGCCACGTCAGGGGAGGAGAGGCCGACTGTAGGACAGGAGAATACAATCTATTACTATCTGTTATCAGCCATGTCAGGAGAGGAGAGGCCGACTGTAGGACAGGGGAATACAATCTATTACTATCTGTTATCAGCCATGTCAGGAGGGGAGAGGCCGACTGTAGGACAGGGGAATACAAGCTATTACTATCTGTTATCAGCCATGTCAGTAGGGGAGAGGCCGACTGTAGGACAGGGGAATACAATCTATTACTATCTGTTATCAGCCACGTCAGGAGGGGAGAGGCCGACTGTAGGACAGGGGAATACAATCTATTACTATCTGTTATCAGCCACGTCAGGAGAGGAGAGGCCGACTGTAGGACAGGAGAATACAATCTATTACTATCTGTTATCAGCCATGTCAGGAGAGGAGAGGCCGACTGTAGGACAGGGGAATACAATCTATTACTATCTGTTATCAGCCATGTCAGGAGGGGAGAGGCCGACTGTAGGACAGGGGAATACAAGCTATTACTATCTGTTATCAGCCATGTCAGTAGGGGAGAGGCCGACTGTAGGACAGGGGAATACAATCTATTACTATCTGTTATCAGCCACGTCAGGAGGGGAGAGGCCGACTGTAGGACAGGGGAATACAATCTATTACTATCTGTTATCAGCCATGTCAGGAGGGGAGAGGCCGACTGTAGGACAGGGGAATACAATCTATTACTGTCTGTTATCAGCCATGTCAGGAGAGGAGAGGCCGACTGTAGGACAGGAGAATACAATCTATTACTATCTGTTATCAGCCATGTCAGGAGAGGAGAGGCCGACTGTAGGACAGGGGAATACAATCTATTACTATCTGTTATCAGCCATGTCAGGAGGGGAGAGGCCGACTGTAGGACAGGGGAATACAAGCTATTACTATCTGTTATCAGCCATGTCAGTAGGGGAGAGGCCGACTGTAGGACAGGGGAATACAATCTATTACTATCTGTTATCAGCCACGTCAGGAGGGGAGAGGCCGACTGTAGGACAGGGGAATACAATCTATTACTATCTGTTATCAGCCACGTCAGGAGGGGAGAGGCCGACTGTAGGACAGGGGAATACAATCTATTACTATCTGTTATCAGCCATGTCAGGAGGGGAGAGGCCGACTGTAGGACAGGGGAATACAATCTATTACTGTCTGTTATCAGCCATGTCAGGAGAGGAGAGGCCGACTGTAGGACAGGAGAATACAATCTATTACTATCTGTTATCAGCCATGTCAGGAGAGGAGAGGCCGACTGTAGGACAGGGGAATACAATCTATTACTATCTGTTATCAGCCATGTCAGGAGGGGAGAGGCCGACTGTAGGACAGGGGAATACAAGCTATTACTATCTGTTATCAGCCATGTCAGTAGGGGAGAGGCCGACTGTAGGACAGGGGAATACAATCTATTACTATCTGTTATCAGCCACGTCAGGAGGGGAGAGGCCGACTGTAGGACAGGGGAATACAATCTATTACTATCTGTTATCAGCCATGTCAGGAGGGGAGAGGCCGACTGTAGGACAGGGGACTACAATCTATTTCTATCTGTTATCAGCCATGTCAGGAGGGGAGAGGCCGACTGTAGGACAGGGGAATACAATCTATTACTATCTGTTATCAGCCATGTCAGGAGGGGAGAGGCCGACTGTAGGACAGGGGACTACAATCTATTACTATCTGTTATCAGCCACGTCAGGGGAGGAGAGGCCGACTGTAGGACAGGAGAATACAATCTATTACTATCTGTTATCAGCCATGTCAGGAGAGGAGAGGCCGACTGTAGGACAGGGGAATACAATCTATTACTATCTGTTATCAGCCATGTCAGGAGGGGAGAGGCCGACTGTAGGACAGGGGAATACAAGCTATTACTATCTGTTATCAGCCATGTCAGTAGGGGAGAGGCCGACTGTAGGACAGGGGAATACAATCTATTACTATCTGTTATCAGCCACGTCAGGAGGGGAGAGGCCGACTGTAGGACAGGGGAATACAATCTATTACTATCTGTTATCAGCCACGTCAGGAGAGGAGAGGCCGACTGTAGGACAGGAGAATACAATCTATTACTATCTGTTATCAGCCATGTCAGGAGAGGAGAGGCCGACTGTAGGACAGGGGAATACAATCTATTACTATCTGTTATCAGCCATGTCAGGAGGGGAGAGGCCGACTGTAGGACAGGGGAATACAAGCTATTACTATCTGTTATCAGCCATGTCAGTAGGGGAGAGGCCGACTGTAGGACAGGGGAATACAATCTATTACTATCTGTTATCAGCCACGTCAGGAGGGGAGAGGCCGACTGTAGGACAGGGGAATACAATCTATTACTATCTGTTATCAGCCATGTCAGGAGGGGAGAGGCCGACTGTAGGACAGGGGAATACAATCTATTACTGTCTGTTATCAGCCATGTCAGGAGAGGAGAGGCCGACTGTAGGACAGGAGAATACAATCTATTACTATCTGTTATCAGCCATGTCAGGAGAGGAGAGGCCGACTGTAGGACAGGGGAATACAATCTATTACTATCTGTTATCAGCCATGTCAGGAGGGGAGAGGCCGACTGTAGGACAGGGGAATACAAGCTATTACTATCTGTTATCAGCCATGTCAGTAGGGGAGAGGCCGACTGTAGGACAGGGGAATACAATCTATTACTATCTGTTATCAGCCACGTCAGGAGGGGAGAGGCCGACTGTAGGACAGGGGAATACAATCTATTACTATCTGTTATCAGCCATGTCAGGAGGGGAGAGGCCGACTGTAGGACAGGGGACTACAATCTATTTCTATCTGTTATCAGCCATGTCAGGAGGGGAGAGGCCGACTGTAGGACAGGGGAATACAATCTATTACTATCTGTTATCAGCCATGTCAGGAGGGGAGAGGCCGACTGTAGGACAGGGGACTACAATCTATTACTATCTGTTATCAGCCACGTCAGGAGGAGGAGAGGCCGACTGTAGGACAGGGGAATACAATCTATTACTATCTGTTATCAGCCATGTCAGGAGGGGAGAGGCCGACTGTAGGACGGGGGAATACAATCTATTACTATCTGTTATCAGCCATGTCAGGAGGGGAGAGGCCGACTGTAGGACAGGGGAATACAATCTATTACTGTCTGTTATCAGCCATGTCAGGAGAGGAGAGGCCGACTGTAGGACAGGAGAATACAATCTATTACTATCTGTTATCAGCCATGTCAGGAGAGGAGAGGCCGACTGTAGGACAGGGGAATACAATCTATTACTATCTGTTATCAGCCATGTCAGGAGGGGAGAGGCCGACTGTAGGACAGGGGAATACAAGCTATTACTATCTGTTATCAGCCATGTCAGTAGGGGAGAGGCCGACTGTAGGACAGGGGAATACAATCTATTACTATCTGTTATCAGCCACGTCAGGAGGGGAGAGGCCGACTGTAGGACAGGGGAATACAATCTATTACTATCTGTTATCAGCCATGTCAGGAGGGGAGAGGCCGACTGTAGGACAGGGGAATACAATCTATTACTGTCTGTTATCAGCCATGTCAGGAGAGGAGAGGCCGACTGTAGGACAGGAGAATACAATCTATTACTATCTGTTATCAGCCATGTCAGGAGAGGAGAGGCCGACTGTAGGACAGGGGAATACAATCTATTACTATCTGTTATCAGCCATGTCAGGAGGGGAGAGGCCGACTGTAGGACAGGGGAATACAAGCTATTACTATCTGTTATCAGCCATGTCAGTAGGGGAGAGGCCGACTGTAGGACAGGGGAATACAATCTATTACTATCTGTTATCAGCCACGTCAGGAGGGGAGAGGCCGACTGTAGGACAGGGGAATACAATCTATTACTATCTGTTATCAGCCACGTCAGGAGGGGAGAGGCCGACTGTAGGACAGGGGAATACAATCTATTACTATCTGTTATCAGCCATGTCAGGAGGGGAGAGGCCGACTGTAGGACAGGGGACTACAATCTATTTCTATCTGTTATCAGCCATGTCAGGAGGGGAGAGGCCGACTGTAGGACAGGGGAATACAATCTATTACTATCTGTTATCAGCCATGTCAGGAGGGGAGAGGCCGACTGTAGGACGGGGAATACAATCTATTACTATCTGTTATCAGCCATGTCAGGAGGGGAGAGGCCGACTGTAGGACAGGGGAATACAATCTATTACTGTCTGTTATCAGCCATGTCAGGAGAGGAGAGGCCGACTGTAGGACAGGAGAATACAATCTATTACTATCTGTTATCAGCCATGTCAGGAGAGGAGAGGCCGACTGTAGGACAGGGGAATACAATCTATTACTATCTGTTACCAGCCATGTCAGGAGAGGAGAGGCCGACTGTAGGACAGGGGAATACAATCTATTACTATCTGTTATCAGCCATGTCAGGAGAGGAGAGGCCGACTGTGGGACAGGGGAATACAATCTATTACTATCTGTTATCAGCCATGTCAGGAGAGGAGAGGCCGACTGTAGGACAGGGGAATACAATCTATTACTATCTGTTATCAGCCATGTCAGGAGAGGAGAGGCCGAATGTAGGACAGGGGAATACAATCTATTACTATCTGTTATCTGCCATGTCAGGAGGGGAGAGGCCGACTGTAGGACAGCTGACTACAATCTATTACTATCTGTTATCAGCCATGTCAGGAGGGGAGAGTCCGACTGTAGGACAGGGGAATACAATCTATTACTATCTGTTATCAGCCATGTCAGGAGAGGAGAGGCCGACTGTAGGACAGGGGAATACAATCTATTACTATCTGTTATCAGCCATGTCAGGAGGGGAGAGGCCGACTGTAGGATAGGGGAATACAATCTATTACTATCTGTTATCAGCCATGTCAGGAGAGGAGAGGCCGACTGTAGGACAGGGGAATACAATCTATTACTATCTGTTACCAGCCATGTCAGGAGAGGAGAGGCCGACTGTAGGACAGGGGAATACAATCTATTACTATCTGTTATCAGCCATGTCAGGAGAGGAGAGGCCGACTGTGGGACAGGGGAATACAATCTATTACTATCTGTTATCAGCCATGTCAGGAGAGGAGAGGCCGACTGTAGGACAGGGGAATACAATCTATTACTATCTGTTATCTGCCATGTCAGGAGGGGAGAGGCCGACTGTAGGACAGGTGACTACAATCTATTACTATCTGTTATCAGCCATGTCAGGAGGGGAGAGGCCGACTGTAGGACAGGGGAATACAATCTATTACTATCTGTTATCAGCCATGTCAGGAGAGGAGAGGCCGACTATAGGACAGGGGAATACAATCTATTATATCTGTTATCAGCCATGTCAGGAGGGGAGAGGCCGACTGTAGGATAGGGGAATACAATCTATTACTATCTGTTATCAGCCATGTCAGGAGAGGAGAGGCCGACTGTAGGACAGGGGAATACAATCTATTACTATCTGTTATCAGTCATGTCAGGAGGGGAGAGGCCGACTGTAGGACAGGTGACTACAATCTATTACTATCTGTTATCAGCCATGTCAGGAGGGGAGAGTCCGACAGTAGGACAGGGGAATACAATCTATTACTATCTGTTATCAGCCATGTCAGGAGGGGAGAGGCCGACTGTAGGACGGGGAATACAATCTATTACTATCTGTTATCAGCCATGTCAGGAGGGGAGAGGCCGACTGTAGGACAGGGGAATACAATCTATTACTGTCTGTTATCAGCCATGTCAGGAGAGGAGAGGCCGACTGTAGGACAGGAGAATACAATCTATTACTATCTGTTATCAGCCATGTCAGGAGAGGAGAGGCCGACTGTAGGACAGGGGAATACAATCTATTACTATCTGTTATCAGCCATGTCAGGAGGGGAGAGGCCGACTGTAGGACAGGGGAATACAAGCTATTACTATCTGTTATCAGCCATGTCAGTAGGGGAGAGGCCGACTGTAGGACAGGGGAATACAATCTATTACTATCTGTTATCAGCCACGTCAGGAGGGGAGAGGCCGACTGTAGGACAGGGGAATACAATCTATTACTATCTGTTATCAGCCATGTCAGGAGGGGAGAGGCCGACTGTAGGACAGGGGAATACAATCTATTACTGTCTGTTATCAGCCATGTCAGGAGAGGAGAGGCCGACTGTAGGACAGGAGAATACAATCTATTACTATCTGTTATCAGCCATGTCAGGAGAGGAGAGGCCGACTGTAGGACAGGGGAATACAATCTATTACTATCTGTTATCAGCCATGTCAGGAGGGGAGAGGCCGACTGTAGGACAGGGGAATACAAGCTATTACTATCTGTTATCAGCCATGTCAGTAGGGGAGAGGCCGACTGTAGGACAGGGGAATACAATCTATTACTATCTGTTATCAGCCACGTCAGGAGGGGAGAGGCCGACTGTAGGACAGGGGAATACAATCTATTACTATCTGTTATCAGCCACGTCAGGAGGGGAGAGGCCGACTGTAGGACAGGGGAATACAATCTATTACTATCTGTTATCAGCCATGTCAGGAGGGGAGAGGCCGACTGTAGGACAGGGGACTACAATCTATTTCTATCTGTTATCAGCCATGTCAGGAGGGGAGAGGCCGACTGTAGGACAGGGGAATACAATCTATTACTATCTGTTATCAGCCATGTCAGGAGGGGAGAGGCCGACTGTAGGACGGGGAATACAATCTATTACTATCTGTTATCAGCCATGTCAGGAGGGGAGAGGCCGACTGTAGGACAGGGGAATACAATCTATTACTATCTGTTATCAGCCACGTCAGGAGGGGAGAGGCCGACTGTAGGACAGGGGAATACAATCTATTACTATCTGTTATCAGCCATGTCAGGAGGGGAGAGGCCGACTGTAGGACAGGGGACTACAATCTATTTCTATCTGTTATCAGCCATGTCAGGAGGGGAGAGGCCGACTGTAGGACAGGGGAATACAATCTATTACTATCTGTTATCAGCCATGTCAGGAGGGGAGAGGCCGACTGTAGGACGGGGAATACAATCTATTACTATCTGTTATCAGCCATGTCAGGAGGGGAGAGGCCGACTGTAGGACAGGGGAATACAATCTATTACTGTCTGTTATCAGCCATGTCAGGAGAGGAGAGGCCGACTGTAGGACAGGGGAATACAATCTATTACTATCTGTTATCAGCCATGTCAGGAGAGGAGAGGCCGACTGTAGGACAGGGGAATACAATCTATTACTATCTGTTACCAGCCATGTCAGGAGAGGAGAGGCCGACTGTAGGACAGGGGAATACAATCTATTACTATCTGTTATCAGCCATGTCAGGAGAGGAGAGGCCGACTGTGGGACAGGGAAATACAATCTATTACTATCTGTTATCAGCCATGTCAGGAGAGGAGAGGCCGACTGTAGGACAGGGGAATACAATCTATTACTATCTGTTATCAGCCATGTCAGGAGAGGAGAGGCCGAATGTAGGACAGGGGAATACAATCTATTACTATCTGTTATCTGCCATGTCAGGAGGGGAGAGGCCGACTGTAGGACAGCTGACTACAATCTATTACTATCTGTTATCAGCCATGTCAGGAGGGGAGAGTCCGACTGTAGGACAGGGGAATACAATCTATTACTATCTGTTATCAGCCATGTCAGGAGAGGAGAGGCCGACTGTAGGACAGGGGAATACAATCTATTACTATCTGTTATCAGCCATGTCAGGAGGGGAGAGGCCGACTGTAGGATAGGGGAATACAATCTATTACTATCTGTTATCAGCCATGTCAGGAGAGGAGAGGCCGACTGTAGGACAGGGGAATACAATCTATTACTATCTGTTACCAGCCATGTCAGGAGAGGAGAGGCCGACTGTAGGACAGGGGAATACAATCTATTACTATCTGTTATCAGCCATGTCAGGAGAGGAGAGGCCGACTGTGGGACAGGGAAATACAATCTATTACTATCTGTTTTCAGCCATGTCAGGAGAGGAGAGGCCGACTGTAGGACAGGGGAATACAATCTATTACTATCTGTTATCTGCCATGTCAGGAGGGGAGAGGCCGACTGTAGGACAGCTGACTACAATCTATTACTATCTGTTATCAGCCATGTCAGGAGGGGAGAGTCCGACTGTAGGACAGGGGAATACAATCTATTACTATCTGTTATCAGCCATGTCAGGAGAGGAGAGGCCGACTATAGGACAGGGGAATACAATCTATTACTATCTGTTATCAGCCATGTCAGGAGGGGAGAGGCCGACTGTAGGATAGGGGAATACAATCTATTACTATCTGTTATCAGCCATGTCAGGAGAGGAGAGGCCGACTGTAGGACAGGGGAATACAATCTATTACTATCTGTTATCAGTCATGTCAGGAGGGGAGAGGCCGACTGTAGGACAGGTGACTACAATCTATTACTATCTGTTATCAGCCATGTCAGGAGGGGAGAGTCCGACAGTAGGACAGGGGAATACAATCTATTACTATCTGTTATCAGCCATGTCAGGAGGGCAGAGGCCAACTGTACGACAGGGGAATACAATCTATTACTATCTGTTATCAGCCATGTCAGGAGAGGCCGACTGTAGGACAGGGGAATACAATCTATTACTATCTGTTATCAGCCATGTCAGGAGGGGAGAGGCCGACTGTAGGACAGGGGAATACAATCTATTACTATCTGTTATCAGCCACGTCAGGAGGGGAGAGGCCGACTGTAGGACAGGGGAATACAATCTATTACTATCTGTTATCAGCCATGTCAGGAGAGGAGAGGCCGACTGTAGGACAGGGGAATACAATCTATTACTATCTGTTACCAGCCATGTCAGGAGGGGAGAGGCCGACTGTAGGACAGGGGAATACAATCTATTACTATCTGTTATCAGCCATGTCAGGAGAGGAGAGGCCGACTGTAGGACAGGGGAATACAATCTATTACTGTCTGTTATCAGCCATGTCAGGAGGGGGAGAGGCCGACTGTAGGACAGGTGACTACAATCTATTACTATCTGTTATCAGCCATGTCAGGAGAGGAGAGGCCGACTGTAGGACAGGGGAATACAATCTATTACTATCTGTTATCAGCCATGTCAGGAGGGGAGAGGCCGACTGTAGGACAGGGGAATACAATCTATTACTATCTGTTATCAGCCATGTCAGGAGAGGCCGACTGTAGGACAGGGGAATACAATCTATTACTATCTGTTATCAGCCATGTCAGGAGAGGCCGACTGTAGGACAGGTGAATACAATCTATTACTATCTGTTATCAGCCACGTCAGGAGGGGAGAGGCCGACTGTAGGACAGGGGAATACAATCTATTACTATCTGTTATCAGCCACGTCAGGAGGGGAGAGGCCAACTGTAGGACAGGGGAATACAATCTATTACTATCTGTTATCAGCCATGTCAGGAGAGGCCGACTGTAGGACAGGGGAATATAATCTATTACTATCTGTTATCAGCCATGTCAGGAGAGGAGAGGCCGACTGTAGGACAGGGGAATACAATCTATTACTATCTGTTATCAGCCATGTCAGGAGAGGAGAGGCCGACTGTAGGACAGGGGAATACAATCTATTACTATCTGTTATCAGCCATGTCAGGAGAGGCCGACTGTAGGACAGGTGACATCAATCTATTACTATCTGTTATCAGCCATGTCAGGAGAGGAGAGGCCGACTGTAGGACAGGGGAATACAATCTATTACTATCTGTTATTAGCCATGTCAGGAGAGGAGAGGCCGACTGTAGGACAGGGGAATACAATCTATTACTATCTGTTATCAGCCATGTCAGGAGAGGAGAGGCCGACTGTAGGACAGGGGAATACAATCTATTACTATCTGTTATCAGCCATGTCAGGAGGGGAGAGGCCGACTGTAGGACAGGGGAATACAATCTATTACTATCTGTTATCAGCCATGTCAGGAGGGGGAGAGGCCGACTGTAGGACAAGGGAATACAATCTATTACTATCTGTTATCAGCCATGTCAGGAGGGGAGAGGCCGACTGTAGGACAAAGGAATACAATCTATTACTATCTGTTATCAGCCACGTCAGGTGGGGAGAGGCCGACTGTAGGACAGGGGAATACAATCTATTACTATCTGTTATCAGCCATGTCAGGAGAGGAGAGGCCGACTGTAGGACAGGGGAATACAATCTATTACTATCTGTTATCAGCCACGTCAGGAGGGGAGAGGCCGACTGTAGGACAGGGGAATACAATCTATTACTATCTGTTATCAGCCACGTCAGGGGGGGAGAGGCCGACTGTAGGACAGGGGAATACAATCTATTACTATCTGTTATCAGCCAAGTCAGGAGGGGAGAGGCCGACTGTAGGACAGGGGAATGCAATCTATTACTATCTGTTATCAGCCATGTCAGGAGGGGAGAGGCCGACTGTAGGACAGGGGAATACAATCTATTACTATCTGTTACCAGCCATGTCAGGAGGGGAGAGGCCGACTGTAGGACAGGGGAATACAATCTATTACTATCTGTTACCAGCCATGTCAGGAGGGGAGAGGCCGACTGTAGGACAGGGGAATACAATCTATTACTATCTGTTATCAGCCATGTCAGGAGAGGAGAGGCCGACTGTAGGACAGGGGAATACAATCTATTACTATCTGTTATCGGCCATGTCAGGAGGGGAGAGGCCGACTGTAGGACAGGGGAATACAATCTATTACTATCTGTTATCAGCCATGTCAGGAGGGGAGAGGCCGACTGTAGGACAGGGGAACACAATCTATTACTATCTGTTATCTGCCATGTCAGGAGAGGAGAGGCCGACTGTAGGACAGGGGAATACAATCTATTACTGTTATCAGCCAAATGTGGTTTTCTTCATTACGACAAAGTAGAACTTTCCTCCCCCATGATCACTATAAGGCTGGATTCACACTTGTGTAGGAGACTCCGCTGCAGATTCTGAAGAAATCAGTGGAGAGTAATGTTCAGCAAGGATTTTGCTCTCAGCCATTTCAGTATGAAACCAGCAGTAATGTGGATGACCCCATTATAGTCTATGGGGTATATGTATTACTGCTTGCTAAGCGGACAGGGTCTCCATCTTTCGAGTCCCTATGTGGACCAGAATGACGAAAACCCGAACACTAGTGTGAACCTAGCATAAGTGATTGGTCCATTTAGTTGTTTTTTTCTGTTTCTGGGAAAGTTGGGTGACACACAAACAAT
The DNA here is from genome assembly GCA_947044405.1 of Leptodactylus fallax. Lineage (NCBI taxonomy): Eukaryota > Metazoa > Chordata > Amphibia > Anura > Leptodactylidae > Leptodactylus > Leptodactylus fallax. The sequence continues at coordinate 41,669 of CAMRHE010001509.1, read as the reverse complement.
CAGCATTACAGCTTTTCACAAGACCTCCAGACTAGAGAAGCTTTATTGGCAGCCATATTTGTTGCTTTTCCAGGTACCGATATAACTGACTCACCAATTACACCGTAGATCTAATAGTACGGGGTGTTCCTGGCAGCCTCACAGGGTGAGCGGCGGAGACATCTGCACCCCGGGAGGAGGAAGCAGCGCTGAGAGGCCTGAATTACAACATGTCCTTGTGCAAGTCTCCAGCGCACAGAGCAGAGGACGTCTCAGGATGCTGCAGCACATCAGGCACAGGGACTAAAGGTCACCTCCACCCACAGGAGGGCACCCCAGCACCCAAATAGGGTTAACACATCAAAGGGGGCGCTCCTACGAACAGTTACTGAGAATATGGGGCGGGGGGGGGCTGCTTCTACAGGAGATGGTCACTGACTGGTGAAGGTCCCATCATATAGACAGGCAGCAGCGCTCGCCCCCCCCAATCATACAATGGTATAGCCCTGCAATATTACATATATGTGAGGGTCCCTTTAAGCCATTTAAAGGGATGGCTATTATCTCATCTACAATATGACTCTTCTGGCCGGCAGCCATTATAGGGAGACAGCTGTAAACAAGTCAAAGCAAACAAACCGAACCCATCCGGACAGGCCCGGCCGCGCCATCTCAGCACGAAACGCGCCAAATACGAGAATCCCAGAAAGGTTACATTGTTCAGTAGACGGTATCATCTCCAGGTCAGCGAGACAAGGCCTACTTATCTCCTACTCATCTTACACTCCAGTCACTTCCAGAGCTGCAGTCACAATTCTGCCCTCCCAGGCCTATGTGACCACAGGCACATCATGTATAAAGCAGTGGAGATAAGCAGCAAAGCAAGCAATGTGGTGCCGCTTATCCGGGAGATCCAGACTGCTGATCCACAGTGACCGAACTCTCTGCAAACAGTCCATGGGCAGCCGTAGATGAGACCTACAGTTTGACCCTCAGATCCTGAATCGTGGATGCAGCTTTGGATGTGTCTGGAGTAGAAGACTCAGAATCAGAGCAGTAAAGCAAAGGCCTAGTCAAAACTGGGAAATGTGGTTCAGCCATGAGATGAATCGGGGGCTGCCCGCTGTGGAGATCCCCTCTGTATATGACCTATTAACATGAGGGGGAGCCCCCCGATCAGGAAACCCCTGTATGAGTCACAGCAGAGATGCTGTAAAGCAGTCCTGTCGCCCCTCCCCCACATCGATGAGTCTCCAACATTGTATCAAACAGCCCATTATCTAAAAACAATCGCAGATACAATGTAACGACTCCCCCCCCCAACATAAAGGGCACATGACAGATGCTTCCTCTATAAGAAACTACTACCTCCAGCCTAAAGATGTCAGGGCATGCTGGAGGTTGTAGTCCCACAACAGCTGGAGAGGCAATGGTTGCAGAGTTCTGCTCTATGATACGCCATATGAGACATCTTGGCTCAACCAGTATCACCAGCAATACAGCAGCAGCAGCACAGCAGGGTAGAGAAGAGAAGAGCGCCATCATCAGACCAGCCACAGAACTGAGAGCTGACACCAGCACCAAGTAATGGATGAACTGACAACCCCGGACACCGAGATCAGAGACAAAGAGGCAGCAGCTGTGCTAGAAGTGTGTCATCATCAAACTGGAGACAGGGAGAAAAAGGGGTACAAGACAACGACCCCCCGATACCTGAGGGGTACAAGACAATGACAGGCTGACACTGGGGGTACAGGATAATGACAGGCTGACACTCGGGGTACAGGATAATGACAGGCTGACACTGGGGGTACAGGATAATGACAGGCTGACACTGGGGGTACAGGATAATGACAGGCTGACACTGGGGGTACAGGATAATGACAGGCTGACACTGGGGGTACAGGATAATGACAGGCTGACACTGGGGGTACAGGTTAATGACAGGCTGACACTGGGGGTACAGGATAATGACAGGCTGACACTGGGGGTACAGGATAATGACAGGCTGACACTGGGGGTACAGGATAATGACAGGCTGACACTGGGGGTACGGGATAATGACAGGCTGACACTGGGGGTACAGGATAATGACAGGCTGACACTCGGGGTACGGGATAATGACAGGCTGACACTGGGGGTACAGGATAATGACAGGCTGACACTGGGGGTACAGGATAATGACAGGCTGACACTCGGGGTACAGGATAATGACAGGCTGACACTGGGGGTACAGGATAATGACAGGCTGACACTCGGGGTACAGGATAATGACAGGCTGACACTGGGGGTACAGAATAATGACAGGCTGACACTGGGGGTACAGGATAATGACAGGCTGACACTGGGGGTACAGGATAATGACAGGCTGACACTGGGGGTACGGGATAATGACAGGCTGACACTGGGGGTACGGGATAATGACAGGCTGACACTGGGGGTACAGGATAATGACAGGCTGACACTGGAGGTACAGGATAATGACAGGCTGACACTCAGGGTACAGGATAATGACAGGCTGACACTGGGGGTACAGGGTAATGACAGACTGACACTGGGGGTACAGGATAATGACAGGCTGACACTGGGGGTACAGGATAATGACAGGCTGACACTGGGGGTACAGGATAATGACAGGCTGACACTCGGGGTACAGGATAATGACAGGCTGACACTGGGTGTACGGGATAATGACAGGCTGACACTGGGGGTACGGGATAATGACAGGCTGACACTGGGGGTACAGGATAATGACAGGCTGACACTGGGGGTACAGGATAATGACAGGCTGACACTCAGGGTACAGGATAATGACAGGCTGACACTGGGGGTACGGGATAATGACAGGCTGACACTGGGGGTACAGGATAATGACAGGCTGACACTGGGGGTACAGGATAATGACAGGCTGACACTCGGGGTACAGGATAATGACAGGCTGACACTGGGGGTACAGGATAATGACAGGCTGACACTGGGGGTACAGGATAATGACAGGCTGACACTGGGGGTACAGGATAATGACAGGCTGACACTCGGAGTACAGGATAATGACAGGCTGACACTGGGGGTACAGGATAATGACAGGCTGACACTGGGGGTACAGGATAATGACAGGCTGACACTGGGGGTACAGGATAATGACAGGCTGACACTGGGGGTACAGGATAATGACAGGCTGACACTGGGGGTACAGGATAATAACAGGCTGACACTGGGAGTACAGGATAATGACAGGCTGACACTGGGGGTACAGGATAATGACAGGCTGACACTGGGGGTACAGGATAATGACAGGCTGACACTGGGGGTACAGGATAATGACAGGCTGACACTGGGGGTACAGGATAATGACAGGCTGACACTGGGGGTACAGGGTAATGACAGGCTGACACTCAGGGTACAGGATAATGACAGGCTGACACTGGGGGTACAGGGTAATGACAGACTGACACTGGGGGTACAGGATAATGACAGGCTGACACTGGGGGTACAGGATAATGACAGGCTGACACTGGGGGTACAGGATAATGACAGGCTGACACTGGGGGTACGGGATAATGACAGGCTGACACTGGGGGTACAGGATAATGACAGGCTGACACTGGGGGTACAGGATAATGACAGGCTGACACTGGGGGTACGGGATAATGACAGGCTGACACTGGGGGTACAGGATAATGACAGGCTGACACTGGGGGTACAGGATAATGACAGGCTGTAGTAGTTGGGCTCCTGTATATAGGGGTAGATAACTGGCCGCTCTCATGTAACCTCAGGCTCCTGGTGGTGTTGTCTGCATTCGGCCTGTATACGGGGAGTAGAGTCAGTAACCTCTGTATTAGGACACTGTATACAGGAAGTTATTTCGTGACATGGGTGGCCCTTATATAGAGACATATATTTACATGTATAAAGGCTGTATATAGATTCTATGGAACATATAAGGTTATACAAAGATAGATGATGTGAGGCATGTATCAGGGCTATATAGGGAATATATAAATGGCTATACTGACTGTATATAGAGGAGTATTCTGAGATTTATGAGCTATACAAGGCTGTCAATGACTATATATAGTATAGCATATCCTTGTTTTATATAGTGTCATAGAGGTGGTTGTACAGGGAAAATAAACAAGTATATGGCACCTACATAGTACATGGGTTCTATACATAGGGAACACCCAGCATATGAATGTATACACGCTGTATAAAGAGGTATATCCAGAAAATGCAGGCATACACAGTATATAGGGGGGTATATACAGGTATATGGGCTATATACAGTGGTTATATACAGTATATGGGCAGTATACAGAGGGTATATACAGTATATGGGCAGTATACACAGGGTATATACAGTATATGGGCAGTATACGGAGGGTATATACAGTATATGAGCAGTATACAGAGGGTGTATACAGTATATGAGCAGTATACAGAGGGTGTATACAGTATATGAGCAGTATACAGAGGGTGTATACAGTATATGGGCCGTATACAGAGTATATACAGTGTACAGAGGGTATATACAGTATATGGGCAGTATACAGAGGGTATATACAGTATATGGGCAGTATACAGAGGGTATATACAGTATATGGGCAGTATACAGAGGGTATATACAGTATATGGGCAGTATACAGAGGGTATATACTGTATATGGGCAGTATACGGAGGGTATATACAGTATATGAGCAGTATACAGAGGGTGTATACAGTATATGAGCAGTATACAGAGGGTGTATACAGTATATGGGCCGTATACAGAGTATATACAGTGTACAGAGGGTATATACAGTATATGGGCAGTATACAGCAGGTATATACAGTATATGGGCAGTATACAGAGGGTATACACAGGGGTTACAGGAGGTATACAGGACACACAGACCATCACTCACCCAGAGCTCCGTGCCCCAGCTCATGGTGTCCCTGGGGCGGCGGGGTCGGTGTCCCGCTCAGTGCCGCAGGATAACGGGCAGCGTCCCGGGGAGGCGTGTCTGTGGAGATGCCGCTGGTCTCCGGTGCGCTGTCCCTCAGGCGCAGGGTCTCCGGGTAGTGCCGGGTGTACGGCCGGGTGTCGGGTGTAATCTCCGGGCGACCCCCCCTTGACCAGCGGAGATGCAGGAGCGCGGCCAGGACGGGAGGAACCGCGGGAACGCGCACTCTCAGACAGACGCGCGCTCTACGAATGGGCGTGGCCTACAGCTCGTGCAGTATGATCACAGGCTCCGCCCTCAGTTACTATGTGGTAGGAATGAGAAGGGGGCGTGACCAGCTGGATGCTCGGCGGTGACAGGCCCCGCCCATATATAATCTCTGCTAGAGGGCGTGGTCAGATTTGACAGCTCGGGAGCGCGCACTACTCAGGATAACGGTTTATGCGAGAGCTCCGGCAGGGGGCGGATCCTAAAAGTAGTACATAGAAACTGTAGTGGGCGGGACTAACTGAGCACTGCGAGGAGCGGCGGCGACCCCTGGCGGCCACAAGCGGCATAGCGCCAGACTGAATCATAGCGGAAATATAATATACCTGTCACATTGTATTATATAATCCCACAGAGGGAACCGCAGGGGCTTATGGGGAGACTCGTATACATGACATCACGGGGAGGTCTATGGGGTCACTGCTAGGATTACTGTCATACTCATGGGGGGCTAGAGGGCTATTAGAGATATTTGGTGATGAAGGGGTTGACTACCTGAGACTACAGAGACTGGTGAGAGACCAAGTCCTGACTACTGAGACTACAGAGACTGGTGAGAGACCAAGTCTTGACTACTGAGACTACAGAGACTGGTGAGAGACCAAGTCTTGACTACTGAGACTACAGAGACTGGCGAGAGACCAAGTCCTGACTACTGAGACTACAGAGACTGGTGAGAGACCAAGTCCTGACTACTGAGACTACAGAGACTGGTGAGAGACCAAGTCTTGACTACTGAGACTACAGAGACTAGTGAGAGACCAAGTCCTGACTACAGAGACTGGCGAGAGACCAAGTCCTGACTACTGAGACTACAGAGACTGGTGAGAGACCAAATCCTGACTACTGAGACTACAGAGACTGGTGAGAGACCAAGTCCTGACTACTGAGACTACAGAGACTGGCGAAAGACCAAGTCCTGACTACTGAGACTACAGAGACTGGTGAGAGACCAAGTCCTGACTACTGAGACTACAGAGACTGGTGAGAGACCAAGTCCTGACTACTGAGACTACAGAGACTGGTGAGAGACCAAGTCCTGACTACTGAGACTACAGAGACTGGTGAGAGACCAAGTCCTGACTACTGAGACTACAGAGACTGGCGAGAGACCAAATCCTGACTACTGAGAATACAGAAACAAGCGAAAGACCAAGTCCTGACTACCTGAGACTACAGAGACAAGCGAGAGACCAAGTCCTGACTACTGAGACTACAGAGACTGGTGAGAGACCAAGTCCTGACTACTGAGACTACAGAGACTGGCGAGAGACCAAATCCTGACTACTGAGACTACAGAGACTGGTGAGAGACCAAGTCCTGACTACTGAGACTACAGAGACTGGTGAGAGACCAAGTCCTGACTACTGAGACTACAGAGACTAGTGAGAGACCAAGTCCTGACTACTGAGACTACAGAGACTGGCGAGAGACCAAGTCCTGACTACTGAGACTACAGAGACAAGCGAGAGACCAAGTCCTGACTACTGAGACTACAGAGACTGGTGAAAGACCAAGTCCTGACTACTGAGACTGCAGAGACTGGTGAGAGACCAAATCTTGACTACTGAGACTACAGAGACTGGCGAGAGACCAAGTCCTGACTACTGAGACTACAGAGACTGGCGAAAGACCAAGTCCTGACTACTGAGACTACAGAGACTGGCGAAAGACCAAGTCCTGACTACTGAGACTACAGAGACTGGTGAGAGACCAAGTCCTGACTACTGAGACTACAGAGACTGGTGAGAGACCAAGTCCTGACTACTGAGACTACAGAAACAAGCGAAAGACCAAGTCCTGACTACCTGAGACTACAGAGACAAGCGAGAGACCAAGTCCTGACTACTGAGACTACAGAGACAAGCGAGAGACCAAGTCCTGACTACTGAGACTACAGAGACTGGTGAAAGACCAAGTCCTGACTACTGAGACTACAGAGACAAGCGAGAGACCAAGTCCTGACTACTGAGACTACAGAGACTGGTGAGAGACCAAGTCCTGACTACTGAGACTACAGAGACTGGCGAGAGACCAAGTCCTGACTACTGAGACTACAGAGACTGGTGAGTGACCAAGTCCTGACTACTGAGACTACAGAGACTGGTGAGAGACCAAGTCCTGACTACTGAGACTACAGAGACTGGTGAGAGACCAAGTCCTGACTACTGAGACTACAGAGACTGGCGAGAGACCAAGTCCTGACTACTGAGACTACAGAGACTGGCGAGAGACCAAGTCCTGACTACTGAGACTACAGAGACTGGCGAGAGACCAAATCCTGACTACTGAGACTACAGATACTGGCGAGAGACCAAATCCTGACTACTGAGACTACAGATACTGGTGAGAGACCAAGTCCTGACTACTGAGACTACAGAGACTGGTGAGAGACCAAGTCCTGACTACTGAGACTACAGAGACTGGTGAGAGACCAAATCCTGACTACTGAGACTACAGAGACTGGTGAGAGACCAAGTCCTGACTACTGAGACTACAGAGACTGGTGAGAGACCAAATCCTGACTACTGAGACTACAGAGACTGGTGAGAGACCAAGTCCTGACTACTGAGACTACAGAGACTGGCGAGAGACCAAGTCCTGACTACTGAGACTACAGAGACTGGCGAAAGACCAAGTCCTGACTACTGAGACTACAGAGACTGGCGAGAGACCAAGTCTTGACTACTGAGACTACAGAGACTGGTGAGAGACCAAGTCTTGACTACTGAGACTACAGAGACTGGTGAGAGACCAAGTCCTGACTACTGAGACTACAGAGACTGGTGAGAGACCAAGTCTTGACTACTGAGACTACAGAGACTGGCGAAAGACCAAATCCTGACTACTGAGACTACAGAGACTGGTGAGAGACCAAGTCCTGACTACTGAGACTACAGAGACTGGCGAGAGACCAAGTCCTGACTACTGAGACTACAGAGACTGGTGAGAGACCAAATCCTGACTACTGAGACTACAGAGACTGGTGAGAGACCAAATCCTGACCAATGAGACTGGTGAGAGACCAAGTCCTGACTACTGAGACTGGTGAGAGACCAAGTCCTGACTACCTGAGACTACAGAGACTGGCGAGAGGCCAAGTCCTGACTACTGAGACTACAGAGACTGGCGAGAGGCCAAGTCCTGACTACTGAGACTACAGAGACTGGCGAGAGACCAAGTCCTGACTACTGAGACTACAGAGACTGGTGAGAGACCAAGTCCTGACTACTGAGACTACAGAGACTGGCGAGAGACCAAGTCCTGACTACTGAGACTGGTGAGAGACCAAGTCCTGACTACCTGAGACTACAGAGACTGGCGAGAGACCAAGTCCTGACTACTGAGACTACAGAGACTGGCGAGAGACCAAGTCCTGACTACCTGAGACTACAGAGACTGGTGAGAGACCAAGTCCTGACTACCTGAGACTACAGAGGCTGGTGAGAGACCAAGTCCTGACTACTGAGACTACAGAGACTGGTGAGAGACCAAGTCCTGACTACTGAGACTACAGAGACTGGTGAGAGACCAAATCCTGACTACTGAGACTACAGAGACTGGTGAGAGACCAAATCCTGACCAATGAGACTGGTGAGAGACCAAGTCCTGACTACTGAGACTACAGAGACTGGTGAGAGACCAAATCCTGACTACTGAGACTACAGAGACTGGTGAGAGACCAAATCCTGACCAATGAGACTGGTGAGAGACCAAGTCCTGACTACTGAGACTACAGAGACTGGTGAGAGACCAAATCCTGACTACTGAGACTACAGAGACTGGTGAGAGACCAAATCTTGACTACTGAGACTACAGAGACTGGTGAGAGACCAAGTCCTGACTACAGAGACTACAGAGACTGGTGAGAGACCAAGTCCTGACTACTGAGACTACAGAGACTAGTGAGAGACCAAGTCCTGACTACTGAGACTACAGAGACTGGCGAAAGACCAAGTCCTGACTACTGAGACTGCAGAGACTGGTGAGAGACCAAGTCCTGACTACTGAGACTACAGAGACTGGCGAAAGACCAAGTCCTGACTACTGAGACTGCAGAGACTGGTGAGAGACCAAGTCCTGACTACTGAGACTACAGAGACTGGTGAGAGACCAAATCTTGACTACTGAGACTACAGAGACTGGTGAGAGACCAAGTCCTGACTACTGAGACTACAGAGACTAGTGAGAGACCAAGTCCTGACTACTGAGACTACAGAGACTGGCGAGAGACCAAGTCCTGACTACTGAGACTACAGAGACAAGCGAGAGACCAAGTCCTGACTACTGAGACTACAGAGACTGGTGAAAGACCAAGTCCTGACTACTGAGACTGCAGAGACTGGTGAGAGACCAAATCTTGACTACTGAGACTACAGAGACTGGTGAGAGACCAAGTCCTGACTACTGAGACTACAGAGACTGGTGAGAGACCAAGTCCTGACTACTGAGACTACAGAAACAAGCGAAAGACCAAGTCCTGACTACCTGAGACTACAGAGACAAGCGAGAGACCAAGTCCTGACTACTGAGACTACAGAGACTGGCGAGAGACCAAGTCCTGACTACTGAGACTACAGAGACAAGCGAGAGACCAAGTCCTGACTACTGAGACTACAGAGACTGGTGAGAGACCAAGTCCTGACTACTGAGACTACAGAGACAAGCGAGAGACCAAGTCCTGACTACTGAGACTACAGAGACTGGTGAGAGACCAAGTCCTGACTACTGAGACTACAGAGACTGGCGAGAGACCAAGTCCTGACTACTGAGACTACAGAGACTGGTGAGAGACCAAGTCCTGACTACTGAGACTACAGAGACTGGTGAGAGACCAAGTCCTGACTACTGAGACTACAGAGACTGGTGAGAGACCAAGTCCTGACTACTGAGACTACAGAGACTGGTGAGAGACCAAGTCCTGACTACTGAGACTACAGAGACTGGTGAGAGACCAAGTCCTGACTACTGAGACTACAGAGACTGGCGAGAGACCAAATCCTGACTACTGAGACTACAGATACTGGCGAGAGACCAAATCCTGACTACTGAGACTACAGATACTGGTGAGAGACCAAGTCCTGACTACTGAGACTACAGAGACTGGTGAGAGACCAAGTCCTGACTACTGAGACTACAGAGACTGGTGAGAGACCAAATCCTGACTACTGAGACTACAGAGACTGGTGAGAGACCAAGTCCTGACTACTGAGACTACAGAGACTGGTGAGAGACCAAATCCTGACTACTGAGACTACAGAGACTGGTGAGAGACCAAGTCCTGACTACTGAGACTACAGAGACTGGCGAGAGACCAAGTCCTGACTACTGAGACTACAGAGACTGGCGAAAGACCAAGTCCTGACTACTGAGACTACAGAGACTGGCGAGAGACCAAGTCCTGACTACTGAGACTACAGAAACTGGCGAAAGACCAAATCCTGACTACTGAGACTACAGAGACTGGTGAGAGACCAAGTCTTGACTACTGAGACTACAGAGACTGGCGAAAGACCAAATCCTGACTACTGAGACTACAGAGACTGGTGAGAGACCAAGTCCTGACTACTGAGACTACAGAGACTGGCGAGAGACCAAGTCCTGACTACTGAGACTACAGAGACTGGTGAGAGACCAAATCCTGACTACTGAGACTACAGAGACTGGTGAGAGACCAAGGGATCCTGACCAATGAGACTGGTGAGAGACCAAGTCCTGACTACTGAGACTGGTGAGAGACCAAGTCCTAACCACCCGAAACTACAGAGACTGGCGAGAGGCCAAGTCCTGACTACTGAGACTACAGAGACTGGCGAGAGGCCAAGTCCTGACTACTGAGACTACAGAGACTGGCGAGAGACCAAGTCCTGACTACTGAGACTACAGAGACTGGCGAGAGACCAAGTCCTGACTACCTGAGACTACAGAGACTGGTGAGAGACCAAGTCCTGACTACCTGAGACTACAGAGGCTGGTGAGAGACCAAGTCCTGACTACTGAGACTACAGAGACTGGTGAGAGACCAAGTCCTGACTACTGAGACTACAGAGACTGGTGAGAGACCAAATCCTGACTACTGAGACTACAGAGACTGGTGAGAGACCAAATCCTGACCAATGAGACTGGTGAGAGACCAAGTCCTGACTACTGAGACTACAGAGACTGGTGAGAGACCAAATCCTGACTACTGAGACTACAGAGACTGGTGAGAGACCAAATCCTGACCAATGAGACTGGTGAGAGACCAAGTCCTGACTACTGAGACTACAGAGACTGGTGAGAGACCAAGTCCTGACTACTGAGACTACAGAGACTGGTGAGAGACCAAGTCCTGACTACTGAGACTACAGAGACTGGCGAAAGACCAAGTCCTGACTACTGAGACTACAGAGACTGGCAAAAGACCACGAAAGACCAAGTCCTGACTACTGAGACTACAGAGACTGGTGAGAGACCAAGTCCTGACTACCTGAGACTACAGAGACTGGTGAGAGACCAAGTCCTGACTACTGAGACTACAGAGACTGGTGAGAGACCAAGTCCTGACTACTGAGACTACAGAGACTGGCGAAAGACCAAGTCCTGACTACTGAGACTACAGAGACTGGTGAGAGACCAAGTCCTGACTACTGAGACTACAGAGACTGGTGAGAGACCAAGTCCTGACTACTGAGACTACAGAGACTGGTGAGAGACCAAGTCCTGACTACTGAGACTACAGAGACTGGCGAAAGACCAAGTCCTGACTACTGAGACTACAGAGACTGGTGAGAGACCAAGTCCTGACTACTGAGACTACAGAGACTGGTGAGAGACCAAGTCCTGACTACTGAGACTACAGAGACTGGTGAGAGACCAAGTCCTGACTACTGAGACTACAGAGACTGGTGAGAGACCAAGTCCTGACTACTGAGACTACTGTATACTTCAAAACAAAAATAAAAACAACAACGCCGAGCGGCACATAGCGTAATATTGCTTAAAAAATAGGTTGTACATAGATAATTGTGTTGAGAACAGGAGGTAGTCAAATGATTGGAGAAACAACAAGGATCATCCACTGAAAGTATGGTAGAAAGTCACTAAGTAGCACAAAAGCACTGGTCTATATTATAGTGAGTGTTCAACTGGCTGGGTCTGATGGTGAACAGTACCCCTTCAATTAGTGATCTCACAACCAGGATAGTTAGATATTATGGATGTTTGTATAGGTGGGTTCTCACCTTTTCAAGTTGTGCTGGCCCACAACTAACACAGTGGATGGATCCAGAGTATGTTTTGGTATATGTGAGCTGCGGAACCTCTAGGCGTCAGAATCTCCTGGATCCAGACGGTATACAGGTAATGGATTGGTAGGAGAATCTCCCAAAAAATGAGGTGTGGGGACCGCGCTTCACCAAAGATGCTTTATTATACTCAAATAACACAACGCGTTTCGGGGAAATCAGATCCCCTTTATCAAGTGTACAAGAGACAGCTTGAGGAGGTAGGCTGTGAGATCTGAAGTGAATGATTTCCCCGAAACGCGTTGTGTTATTTGAGTATAATAAAGCATCTTTGGTGAAGCGCGGTCCCCACACCTCATTTTTTGGGAGATTCTCCTACCAATCCATTACTGAGACTACAGAGACTGGCGAGAGACCAAGTCCTGACTACTGAGACTACAGAGACTAGCGAGAGACCAAGTCCTGACTACTGAGACTACAGAGACTGGTGAGACAGCAAGTCCTGACTACTGAGACTGGTGAGAAACCAAGTCCTGACTACTGAGACTGGTGAGAGAGCAAGTCCTGACTACTGAGACTACAGAGACTGGTGAGAGACCAAGTCCTGACTACTGAGACTACAGAGGCTGGTGAGAGACCAAGTCCTGACTACTGAGACTGGTGAGAGACCAAGTCCTGACTACTGAGACTACAGAGACTGGTGAGAGACCAAATCCTGACTACTGAGACTACAGAGACTGGCGAGAGACCAAGTCCTGACTACCGAGACTACAGAGACTGGTGAGAGACCAAGTCCTGACTACTGAGACTACAGAGACTGGTGAGAGACCAAGTCCTGACTACTGAGACTACAGAGACTGGTGAGAGACCAAGTCCTGACTACTGAGACTACAGAGACTGGTGAGAGACCAAGTCCTGACTACTGAGACTACAGAGACTGGCGAGAGACCAAGTCCTGACTACTGAGACTACAGAGACTGGCGAGAGACCAAGTCCTGACTACTGAGACTACAGAGACTGGTGAGAGACACCGGCAGACGCCATAGTCCTCCGTGCATGACTTCTCTCTCCGCCGATTTTCAGCAGAATCTGTGACGGAGTCTCCTAGATGTGAACGTAGCCTAACATGTAACAGCCTGGAGTCCACAGAGGATGATCTAGACTGCAATTGTAACAAACCTTCAGCTGTGAAAACCATTTGGTCAGGAAGGGGAGTTAGGCCTGGAGGTATAAAGCCTGTGGAGTAGCCGGCGTCTCTACGGGGTCCGTCCTTCTCACCGCACTTGGACTTAGTATTCTTTTTCTTCTACAGAAAATATATTTTCCCCATTGGACCATGTTCATATGTGTCGGAGCCTCCGTCGCAGATTCTGTCATATTTCACAGGAAAACTAGCGCAGTCAGTGCGGCCCATTGGGTGGTGCTGGATTCTGCAGGTGTGAACAAAGCCGTAGTGAGATTGTGGCGGTTTTGGGTGCCATCATATAAGGCGGGGCCAATGTGAATCAGGTGACGTCTACGATACAGCGATTGTCGAAAGTGTGGATAGAATTGAATGAACAAGATCTGTGTGAACAGCGCAGCAGAGGACGCAGAAAGAAATGGCGCAGCAATATCCAGGTGACATGGCGTCCATCATGAGAGGCTCTTGTCTTCTTCTCACACCCCATCACCACTCTGGTGACAGCTCTCCCCACTTTGGACTACAAGTCCCATCATCCCTTTCAGCACGAGTGACCCGGAGACAGTGAGGCCGCGCGCCCCGGAGCATGCCGGTCCTCGTAGTTCGTCCTGCCTCTGCCGGTGACGTCATTATCCGGGTCACTGTCCGCCTCAGGTGGAAGCGGTGGCGGGTCATGTGACGGGGCGGGACCTGCTCCCGGAAGTGAGAGGGATGCTGATGCTGGAATAAACATGGCGCTGTGGAGTGAGGGCGGCCCCGGACTACTACAAGTACTACTACTCCTACTAGTGCTGCCCCTGTGCTCGGCCAGGGTCCATCATCTCGTCCTCAAGGTACAGCCCGGGGGCAGGAGGAAGGGAGAGGGAGGCGGGTGGGTGATAAGGGGAAGAAGGGTGACAGGAGGAGGAAGAGAGTGACAGGAAGAGGGTTACAAGGGGAAGAAGAGAGGTGACAGGAGGAAGGAAGGGGGGGAGAGGGGGGGGGAAGGGGCAGCAGGAGGAGGAAGAGGGGGACAGGAAGAGGGTGACAGGAGGAGGAAGAGAGTGACAGGAAGAGGGTGACAGGAGGAGGAAGAGAGTGACAGGAAGAGGGTGACAGGAGGGTGGAAGAGAGTGACAGGAAGAGGGTGACAGGAGGAGGAAGAGGGGGGAGGGAGGGGGGGGGGGCGGGGGGGGGGGGAGAGGGGGAGGGGGGGGGGGGGGAGGGGGAGGGAGAGAGAGACAGGAAGCGGGCCGGGGGGGGGGGGGGGGGGGGCGGGGAGCGGGTGACAGGAGGAGGAAGAGAGTGACAGGAAGAGGGTGACAGGAGGAGGAAGAGAGTGACAGGAAGAGGGTGACAGGAGGAGGAAGAGAGTGACAGGAAGAGGGTGACAGGAGGAGGAAGAGAGTGACAGGAAGGGGGGGGGGGGGGGGGGGGGGGGGGGGGGGGGGGGGGGGGGGAGGGGGAGGGGGGGGGGGAGGGGGGGACAGGGGGGGGAAGAGGGGGAGTGACAGGAGGAGCGGGGTGACAGGAGGAGGAAGAGAGTGACAGGAAGAGGGTGAGGGGGGGGGGGGGGGGGGCGGGGAGGGGGCCCGGGGGGGGGGGGGTGACAGGAGGGGGACAGAGAGGACAGGACGGAAGAGGGTGACAGGAGGAGGAAGAGAGTGACAGGAAGAGGGTGACAGGAGGAGGAAGAGAGTGACAGGGGGGGGGGGGGGGGGGGGGGGGGGGGGGGGGGGGGAGAGGGTGACAGGAGAGAGGGGTGACAGGAGGAGGAAGAGAGTGACAGGAAGAGGGTGACAGGAGGAGGGGGGGGGGGGGGGGGGGGGGGGGGAGGGGTGACAGGAGGAGGAAGAGAGTGACAGGAAGAGGGTGACAGGAGGAGGAAGAGAGTGACAGGAAGAGGGTGACAGGAGGAGGAAGAGAGTGACAGGAAGAGGGTGACACGGGAGGAGGAAGAGAGTGACAGGAAGAGGGTGACAGGAGGAGGAAGAGGGAGGGTGACAGGAGGAGGAGAGGGGGACAGGAGGGAGGGGGGTGACAGGAGGAGGAAGAGAGGTGACAGGAGGAGGGGGGGGGGGGGGGGGGGGGGGGGGGGGGGGGGTGACAGGAGGAGGAAGAGGGTGGCAGGAAGAAGAAGGAGAAGGAGGAGGAGGAATTGAATGACAGATAGAGGAGGGAAAAGATGTCAGGAGGAGTAAGGGATTGATAGGAGGAGGAGGGTGACAGGAAATGAGTGACAGGAGGAAGAGAGTGACATAAGTATAAAAAGAGTAAGTGGAAGTGATAGGAGGAGGTTGAGTAAGTGAGAGGAAGAGAGGATGGAAAACAGTGACAGGTGACAGATAAGAAAATAGGGTGCGGGGCATGTAAGACGTGTGGGGGGGGGGGTGAAAGGTGACAGGAGGGTAATGTGGGAGTAAGGCTGGGGTCACACGAGCCCCCCATGTAGAAAACACTATGGACACTATCGTCTGCCTTCTCTGGCGGCTCGTGGCGTCTTCTCTTGCGGCTCGTCTGTCTTGTATCTTCTTTCTTCTGTTGTGTTTTTTACTTTTAATGGAAGAATACGTCCTCTATGTAGAACTTTTTTTCTTGTTAGAAAAGTAAACAAGAGGGAAGAAAGAGTTGAGAGTAAACTGTCCTTTGTGTTTTTTACATTAGAGTCAATGGGAGCAGACAGAGGGGTCTTCGTCTGTGTCCATTACCTGTGACAGCGACAGACATGAACAACACTAGTGTGCACATAGCCTAAGAATGCTTTCAGAAACAGAAGGGTTAATTTTTTTTTTTTTTTTTTGTAAATGTAATTCCCATCACTATTCAGTGTGACCTTTGCCCTTTGCCTTCTTCTCGGTACTTGCAGACAGTTTTGGGCAGGACAGGGCAGGGAGGTCGTTCCCGCCGCCATCTTGGAGCACTAAGCCCAGATCTTCTGTGGATGTTGCTTGCTCCAATCCGTCTTTCTCTTCATGTCATCCCAGACAGACTGGATGATGTCAGGGCTCTATCTGTGGGGGCGGGATCATCACTTCCAGGATACCTGGTTTATAAACTATTAACCCTTCTAGTTCTGAAAACTTTCTTACTGCGCAGCATTTTTTCAAATCTTGCCTAAAATTTTTGCACATTACAGTAGGTGACAGGAGGGTAGATTGTGATGGGAAGCCTGGTGACAAAAGTGACAGGAGGGAGGTATATATGGCTGGAGGTAAGTGATAAGAAAGCTGAGAAAATGGAAAGTGTGAGTAGTAAGTGACCGGATGTGGTGGGGTCATGTGGGCGCTGCTGTGGGTACAGGCCGGACACCCTGACCCCGTGTATCTCGCCCTTATACAGGATGATCCGCGGCAGAAAGTTCGTCTGAACACGTTTGGCTTCTTCACCAATGGTTACATGAATGTGACAGTCAAAGGCCTCTCTATAAAGGGGTACAACAACCTCCCAGAAGTGGGCAACTGGCTGGTAAGTGGCCGGTGGGGTCCTCTGTGGCCCTGTGGTAATATTATGGTAGTAGGAAGGACCCCTTTATTTGTACACCCATTATTTGCTTCTTGGAGGTGTCACCCAGCTTTTCTGAAGTCCTGAAGGTTACCCTGCCCATTTATCTGCTCTCCCCATTACTGGACAGTTCTTCAGTCCAGACTGTGGGAAAGCTGGGTGTCCACCCCTTTGAGCACTTGTCGGACTCCTGATTTTTGGGGTGTTTCTTGTGTTTTCTTATTGCTGACTCCTTTGTTCTGTTCTTCTGCAGTTCGGCTTCAGCTTGGACAGAACCAAGAATGATGGATTCTCCACGTATCTAGTAAGAGTCTCACCTTAATCAATGGGGATGGGGGTCATTTACATAAACCTAGGACACCCCCAGAGCTGAGCCCCCCTCCTGGTCCCCCTGCTGCACCCTGTATAGCGCCTCCTGTCTATGGGGATTACATAAACCTAGGACACCCCAGAGCTGAGCCCCCCTCCTGATCCCCCGCTGCAGTCTGTATAGCGCCTCCTGTCTATGGGGATTACATAAACCTAGGACACCCCAGAGCTGAGCCCCCCTCCTGATCCCCCGCTGCAGTCTGTATAGCGCCTCCTATCTATGGGGATTACATAAATCTAGGACACCCCCAGAGCTGAGCCTCCCTCCTGGTCCCCCGCTGCAGCCTGTATAGCGCCTCCTGTCTATGGGGATTACATAAACCTAGGACACCCCAGAGCTGAGCCCCCCTCCTGATCCCCCGCTGCAGCCTGTATAGCGCCTCCTGTCTATGGGGATTACCTAAACCTAGGACACCCCAGACAGAGCTGATCCCCCGCTGCAGCCTGTATAGCGCCTCCTGTCTATGGGGATTACCTAAACCTAGGACACCCCCAGAGCTGATCCCCCGCTGCAGCCTGTATAGCGCCTCCTGTCTATGGGGATTACCTAAACCTAGGACACCCCCAGAGCTGAGCCTCCCTCCTGATCCCCCGCTGCAGTCTGTATAGCGCCTCCTATCTATTGGGATTTCATAAACCTAGGACACCCCCAGAGCTGAGCCCCCCTCCTGGTCCCCCTGCTGCAGCCTGTATAGCGCCTCCTATCTATTGGGATTTCATAAACCTAGGACACCCCCAGAGCTGAGCCTCCCTCCTGGTCCCCCGCTGCAGCCTGTATAGCGCCTCCTGTCTATGGGGATTACATAAACCTAGGACACCCCCAGAGCTGAGCCCCCACTGCAGTCTGTATAGCGCCTCCTGTCTATGGGGATTACATAAACCTAGGACACCCCCAGAGCTGAGCCTCCCTCCTGGTCCCCTGCTGCAGCCTGTATAGCGCCTCCTTTCTAACCTCGTGAGACAGAACATCACACACAGTCTCCTGCCTGTCTCCTGTAAAGGCTCGTGTCCTGTCCTTCCCCCATGCTGTACACTGCAGCTCTGATCACTGCCCTCAGCTTAGTTGCCTTACAGATTGCAGCCGCCTCTTCCTCATCGTATGATTGTATTACTTTGTGCCTTTTCTTTCCAAGGACCAAGAAGTCCATGACTGCATCCTGAAGAATATGGACAGTCGCTCCAAAGAGGCCGCCCTCCTGCTGCTCAACTTCTCTGTTTCAAGGTGAACTTCTTGTTTTTTTTTTTTGTTTTTTTTTTTTTAAACGTTCGCATGTATTTCCTATGTAAATATCGTCCCCGCTGTCGCTTTCCTTCTCTCCCTCTTCTTCCTCTTCCTTCGTACTCAGTGTTTGTCTGAGCACCGCTGATGCCAACCTTCTACCCCACATCACCTTCACAACCCCAAAGGAGGAAACTAAAACTTCTGTTACTAAGAGCGCCCCAGAGAAACCAGAGCCCACACCGGCAGCAGCAAAGAAAGTGCGCAGGGACACAGGTAGGAGCCGAGCCGCAGAATTCTGCAGGATTTCTGTTCTCGGGTGGCAGATCTACTTGTTCATTGTGTGTATATGGGGCAAGCTCTGTGGTGTTGTATTCTTGGAGATGTGGTGTTTATTATATTGCACCTCTTATAAGGCATCCTGTAATAAGGAGTACAGCTCCCATAATGCAGTGCAGCAGGATGCAGATCATTATGATGTGCAAGTGTGTTTACATAGAGCATTGATTCTTACTGATGAATGATGTGTCTGGCCCTTTAGGGGCCCCTGCGCTCTGCGGTGCGTGTACACAGGCTTGGGGTTCACATTACTGGGTACAATGTTATTATGACTTATCATATACATCCGCTAATACAGAGATCAATGACCCAAAGATTGAGCCCAAAAGTAAGGAAAACACTGACCCCAAGGCCAAGGCGAATCCCAAGGAGGACTCCAAGGTGGACAAAGACCCTGCAAAACACGTCAGCAAAGGACAGGAGAAGAACACGGTAAATGGATCAGGATTAGAGGCTTCAGTGACTGCTCAGATGTTTTATTATTGATGTTACAGGTGACAATCCCGAGGCTGCACTACTGAAGGATTCTCATGGCTACGTGTCCCTCTTAGGTTCCTGCCTTGTGCTTATGGATTGCCGGGCTTAGATATTCTGGAGACCCTCAATGTTCCCTCATAGAAGGCCCAGTAGACGGAGGAGGGATGTAGATGTTGATCTGCCAGCACATGTCACGTCTCCATGACTACTCTGCACCTTCATTTGTCAGTGTTTCCCTGGTGATCTCGCATGTCCACTGTTCACACTGGCACTCACCATTAGAGCGTTACTGTCAGACACAAACAGACTCCAGATTTTTCTGGGAAAACACATTATTGGCCTCTCACTAGGATTAGCAGTGTTGTCAGCCATATTGGTTCTCATAGTGCTTATTTTTTGCCACTGACAACCCCCCCCCCCCCTTCCCTCACTTAGTTCTGCCTGGCAGTCATTCATATAGAAGCTGCCTCCTATCCCCCTCACTGTGCTGACTGCAGAGCCTTGTAAAACCTGATCTGTCAGTGACTAAATGTTTATTTTCCATCAGAGATGTGTGCAGCAGACAAGAGCCTTTACCCGCATTAGCATCTAGAAGGTTCTCTGCTCATTGGTTTCTTATAAGGGTTTTCCAAGACTTCCTAAGAATAGGCCTTTAGAATTTGATCAGCGGTGGTCTGGCTCCTACCGACTGGCCTACATAAGCTTGTGGCTGTGCCAGGTACTGCAGCTTCTTCCCACTGACAAAGATGTAGTTCAAGGATCCGCCACAGCCTTATGTATGGCGCTGTGCTATCATTATTCATATATTGACTGCCTATGTTAGAGCGGTTTTCTGGGATATATGTGTTGATGACTGGCAGGTTGAAGAGGCCACAGCCTTCAGGTGAGCACAGCAGCCTCTTGGCTGAATAACAAGCACAGTGCTGTACATAGTGTAGGCATATTGAGACTGTGATTGGTATTGCAGCTCAGCCCCATTCACTTGGGATGGGCTCAATCGGCTGCTGTACCATGTGACCAACTAACCTGACGTTGTGAGCACAGGGAAGAGGCCGTAGCGGTCATAGAAACGTGGCCTCTGCAAGCCACTGATTGGTGGGGGTTCTGGGTGTCGGACCCCACTGATGACATATACGAAGGATAGGACATCAATCTACAAGCCCTGGAGGGAGGAGGGGGGCTCATGAAATGGTAAAAAAATATAAAAAATAAAAATATACAATTAGACACTAAAAATTCAACAAAACAAACACAAACAAATTATACATGTCCAAAAACGCCCGGCAAAAAAGGATGCCTTATACGCGGAAATATATAAAAGTTAGGGGTGTCAGAATATGGCCGCTCCAAGAAATTTTGTTTAGCAAAGTTTTGGATTTTTTTAAGGGGTTAAAATGTAAAAAAAAAAAAAAAAAAAAAAAACTGCATAAATATGGTATCCCCGGAATTGTAGCAACCCATAGAATAAGTGGCACAAAAGCAGTTTTTCTCCAATTTCACCCCATGAATTTTTTTTTCCAGCTTCCTAGTACATGATACGGAATATTAAATGGGACCATTACAAAGTAGAATTTGTCCTGCAAAAATTAAGTGCCCTTGGAAAGCAGGGAGTCAAAAATGAAAATCGAAAAATGGCTGGGAAGGGGTTAAAGCCCCAGGTATAAGGAGTGATGGGGGTGCAGTTCATGGTGACATCAGAGCCAGGAGAGGGGTTTATATGGCTACTCTGGGGCCTTCGCTGACTGATGCCGCTTGTCTCCGTCTCTTCTAGTGTTACCCGATGCTGGTGAAGGATGGCGTGGCCTCGTTCCAGGTAAGTCCTATATAAGTGGACATTGTGATCGCCCGCTGGTCAGTATCGGCGTCTCCCTTGGCCCCGGTGTCATCTGGTTCGGATCCTTCCATTAACCCTTCTCCTCCTGCTCCCTCAGTTCTCGTTTAATGTCAGTAAGCCGGAGATGGAGGGGCAGTACAGCCTGTACTTCCACAGCTGCGTCAGCGAGAACCGGCTGCAGAATTCCTTCAGTCTGGATGTGAGTGTCAGCCCTCTTCCTCCATCTTGTTGGCTCAGATACTTGGATGTTGTTGTTAATTCTGATTTCTTATCTTCACTGTCTTACAGATCCACATCACAGAGAGAAATCCTGATAGCTTCTTGTCTGCAGACGAGATCCCTCTGCCCAAGCTCTACATCTCCATGGCTCTGTTCTTCTTCATCTCCGGGCTCGTCTGGGTCCACATCCTCCGGAAGCGCAGGTGTGGTATTGGCTCCTCATTGCCCTGGTCTGTACATTATATACAGCGCCCTTATATACTTGTGTCAGGCAGTGTTCACACTTCTGAGTGTCTGTCTGTGCCAGGACTGTATGGACTTATGTTGGAGACCGACGGTGCGGCTTTGCGTTCAGACATTGAGGGGTTAAGAATACATTTCTGATAAGTTCTTATCTCATAAACGTGACTCCATCCTATTAGATGGAAATGAAGAATCCGCAGTCACGCGAGTCCTCAGGACTAAATCTGATAACTGCATTGTGTCATTGTTAAGTTGCCCATACATGGGCCAATATGGCTGCCGCTGTGCGAGCCCTGGTGACCTTGAAGCTCTGTGCTCTGCTAATAAACCACAATATGTTTGTACTAGATGGACGCTTTATGGCTGACTCCCACCAGGTCATAGCCATAAGGTTGTCAGAGCATTCAGGGTCTCCCGCTCTAGTTACTCCTTGCAGATGTCGGAGAAGTCCTGATGGCTGCAGAGTGTGAAGAGTTAATAATTGCTGCTCTTTCTGTTCTAGAAATGATGTATTCAAGATCCACTGGTTGATGGCTGCGCTGCCCTTCACCAAGTCCCTTTCTCTGGTCTTCCACACGGTAGGTGCCTCAGTACATAGGGCCACGTGGTGGTCGGCTCCAGTGTATGATACTATAAGACTCCTGGTGCCTCAGTACATAGGGCCACGTGGTGGTCGGCTCCAGTATATGATACTATAAGACTCCTGGTGCCTCAGTACATAGGGCCACGTGGTGGTCGGCTCCAGTATATGATACTATAAGACTCCTGGTGCCTCAGTACATAGGGCCACGTGGTGGTCGGCTCCAGTATATGATACTATAAGACTCCTGGTGCCTCAGTACATAGGGCCACGTGATGGTCGGCTCCAGTGTATGATACTATAAGACTCCTGGTGCCTCAGTACATAGGGCCACGTGGTGGTCGGCTCCAGTATATGATACTATAAGGCTCCTGGTGCCTCAGTACATAGGGCCACGTGGTGGTCGGCTCCAGTATATGATACTATAAGGCTCCTGGTGCCTCAGTACATAGGGCCACGTGGTGGTCGGCTCCAGTATATGATACTATAAGACTCCTGGTGCCTCAGTACATAGGGCCACGTGGTGGTCGGCTCCAGTATATGATACTATAAGACTCCTGGTGCCTCAGTACATAGGGCCACGTGATGGTCGGCTCCAGTGTATGATACTATAAGACTCCTGGTGCCTCAGTACATAGGGCCACGTGGTGGTCGGCTCCAGTATATGATACTATAAGGCTCCTGGTGCCTCAGTACATAGGGCCACGTGGTGGCGCTCCGGTATATGATACTATAAGACTCCTGGTGCCTCAGTACATAGGGCCACGTGGTGGTCGGCTCCAGTATATGATACTATAAGGCTCCTGGTGCCTCAGTACATAGGGCCACGTGGTGGTCGGCTCCAGTATATGATACTATAAGACTCCTGGTGCCTCAGTACATAGGGCCACGTGGTGGTCGGCTCCAGTGTATGATACTATAAGACTCCTGGTGCCTCAGTACATAGGGCCACGTGGTGGTCGGCTCCAGTATATGATACTATAAGACTCCTGGTGCCTCAGTACATAGGGCCACGTGGTGGTCGGCTCCAGTGTATGATACTATAAGACTCCTGGTGCCTCAGTACATAGGGCCACGTGGTGGTCGGCTCCAGTGTATGATACTATAAGACTCCTGGTGCCTCAGTACATAGGGCCACGTGGTGGTCGGCTCCAGTATATGATACTATAAGACTCCTGGTGCCTCAGTACATAGGGCCACGTGGTGGTCGGCTCCAGTGTATGATACTATAAGACTCCTGGTGCCTCAGTACATAGGGCCACGTGGTGGTCGGCTCCAGTGTATGATACTATAAGACTCCTGGTGCCTCAGTACATAGGGCCACGTGGTGGTCGGCTCCAGTATATGATACTATAAGACTCCTGGTGCCTCAGTACATAGGGCCACGTGGTGGTCGGCTCCAGTGTATGATACTATAAGACTCCTGGTGCCTCAGTACATAGGGCCACGTGGTGGTCGGCTCCAGTATATGATACTATAAGGCTCCTGGTGCCTCAGTACATAGGGCCACGTGGTGGTCGGCTCCAGTGTATGATACTATAAGGCTCCTGGTGCCTCAGTACATAGGGCCACGTGGTGGTCGGCTCCAGTGTATGATACTATAAGACTCCTGGTGCCTCAGTACATAGGGCCACGTGGTGGTCGGCTCCAGTATATGATATATAAGGCTCCTGGTGCCTCAGTACATAGGGCCACGTGGTGGTCGGCTCCAGTGTATGATAGTGATAAGACTCCTGGTGCCTCAGTACATAGGGCCACGTGGTGGTCGGCTCCAGTGTATGATATATAAGGCTCCTGGTGCCTCAGTACATAGGGCCACGTGGTGGTCGGCTCCAGTATATGATAAGACTCCTGGTGCCTCAGTACATAGGGCCACGTGGTGGTCGGCTCCAGTGTATGATACTATAAGACTCCTGGTGCCTCCTCCTGGTGCCTCAGTACATAGGGCCACGTGGTGGTCGGCTCCAGTATATGATAATAGGCTCCTGGTGCCTCAGTACATAGGGCCACGTGGTGGTCGGCTCCAGTGTATGATACTATAAGGCTCCTGGTGCCTCAGTACATAGGGCCAAGTGGTGGTCGGCTCCAGTGTATGATACTGGGGCCCGGAGGGGGGGGGGCGGCCCGTTAGATAAGACTCCTGGTGCCTCAGTACATAGGGCCACGTGGTGGTCGGCTCCAGTGTATGATAAGGCCCCCGGGGCCCGGGGCCGGGGGCCCGGGGGGGGCGCCCCCGGTTGTACTATAAGGCTCCTGGTGCCTCAGTACATAGGGCCACGTGGTGGTCGGCTCCAGTATATGATAAGACTCCTGGTGCCTCAGTACATAGTGCCACGTGGTGGTCGGCTCCAGTATATGATACTATAAGACTCCTGGTGCCTCAGTACATAGGGCCACGTGGTGGTCGGCTCCAGTATATGATAAGACTCCTGGTGCCTCAGTACATAGGGCCACGTGGTGGTCGGCTCCAGTATATGATAAGACTCCTGGTGCCTCAGTACATAGGGCCACGTGGTGGTCGGCTCCAGTATATGATAAGGCTCCTCGATGTCGCGCTGCAGATTCTGATTGGTCATTTTCTCCTTTTCTGCCTCCAGATTGATTATCACTACATTGCTACTCAGGGCTATCCGATCGAGGGCTGGGCCGTGGTCTACTACATCACTCATCTGTAAGTCTATCAGCTGCATAAAGTGAGCCGTTTAATGAACGCTCCATTCACTTAACCACTTCATGACATGGCCATTTTCTAGACAGTTTTCCTTCTCCATTCCGGAGATTTCTATGTAGGTTACACTTAGGTTAGTGTCTCCGGTAAGTTCACACAGTTTTTTTTGTAGGTGGTTCCTCCCAACTCTCCCATTTGCTTCAATAGGAGTCGGCCATATTTTTAACTCGAGCTGATTTTTATCAGCTGAAGGAAAGGGAAGCGTCTTGAGCGCTCTTCAGCCGAATTCTGCCCTGCAAAGCCCATTGAAATGAACGGAGGGCAGAAAGAATTCAGTCATTTTTGCTTCAGTTATGGCGCGTCTCGTTCCCCGACTACTATTGTAATGAAGGGAATATGTGGGAGATGCATTTTGAGGCGGATTCTGTGGACTTGCCCTAACGTCACTACTTTTGCTTTCCTGTGTGACTGGGTCAGTTACAGGAGAGATACAGTCTCCTAGTATGCAGTGCAAAGCAGATCCCAGTTCTCTAGGACCCAGCAGTGTCTGCAGTTCCCGGGACCACATGATGGCCACAAGGAAGTCACATCATGGCAGTTCTCATAGCTGCATACACATCGCTCAGTGATAATCCGCCCTTGCCTTCTCTCTGGGCTGTCCAGCAGTCACTTACAGCCGGCTCCAGCTGCAGACTCCTTGCACATCCTTGCAGAGTTGAAAGGGTTGTCCTGTTATGGACACTTATCCCCTATCCCCAGGACAGGGAGGGGACATGTATCTGCTCTCCGGGTCTCTAGTGACCGGTCAGATCAGACAGGGGACCAGAAATCCCCCTAAGACCTCCTTGTGAATGAAGTGAGAGTGCGCTTGTGTGACCGGCTCTCCATTCATTCTTATTCACTACAGTCTCAGCAGTCCTATAGAAGTGAATGGAGCGCCGGTCACACATCACACTGTCGCTTATTCACAAAGAGGCTTTAGGGGGACTTCGGATCCCCGTCCTTGTGATCACTGCAGGACCTGGAGATTGGGCCACCAGCGATTGGGCACTTATTCCCTGTCCATAGGGGGATAAGTGTCCATAACAGGACAACTGCCATCCGCCCAGATATAGAAGGTCATTGGGTGGTCGGCAAATGGTTATATTCTCTAGGTATACTCTCCTGCCTATGCTGACAATGATCTTGGGGAGATGCAGCTGCATACTGGGCAGGCGGGAGGCCGTTATTTTCAATAGGACCTGCACATGATTTCACTGGACTTCAGACTATAAACTGCTCAGTTTGCAGCTGCAGGAGAACAAGTCTAGACAGTTCCTTTAAAATAGAGATCCCACAATGCATGTCTGGATGTGACTGGAGGATAAGAGTATATTCACATTAAGCAGATTTGTTGCTAAAACCTTGTGAGACTTAGAATAAGCTCCCTGCACCTAAAAAAGCAGATGAATAGGACGAGAACATTTCTGTGACAAATCTGAATTTGCCCTCAGGTGTGGTGTAACTCGGGATCAGAGTAATGTGCAGCGGCGGGTTCTGTGGCCTCTGTTCACACAGCTCAGTTACTGGATACAGATTTTCCATCATAGTCCATATCTGTTAGGTTCTATATTGACTGTAGATTTATCACCTGACAGGCTGAAGGGGGCGCTACTGTTCATCACCATCGCCCTGATTGGGACCGGTTGGGCCTTTGTCAAACACATCCTGTCAGATAAGGATAAGAAGATCTTCATGATTGTCATCCCGCTCCAGGTGAGCTGACATGTGGCCGTGGTCTCCTACAGGGGGCGCCTCTAGAAAAGTGTATAGTATATAGCACTGGAGTCTATAAACTATCCCAGCATGCTCTGGTGGATGCCTTTATCGGTGCAGCCGTGTTATATCCACAGATTGATATATCGGTGCAGCCGTGTTATATCCACAGATTGATATATCGGTGCAGCCATGTTGTATCCACAGATTGATATATCGGTGCAGCCATGTTGTATCCACAGATTATATCAGTGCACTGGTGTTGTATCCGTCGCATGTATGGGTGTAGATGTCTCTCGGTAAACAGGGTCTTCACATTTTGTAAGATATTGCATATACAGTGTCTCCTGTGATTTTGGGGTATTTTCTCGCTTTTCTCCTCAGGTTCTGGCCAATGTGGCTTATATCATCATTGAGTCCACAGAGGAGGGCACGACAGACTCCGGCCTGTGGAAGGAGATCTTGTTCCTGGTGGATCTCATGTGCTGTGGCGCCATCTTGTTTCCAGTAATCTGGTAATCCATTGTTGTAGTGTCCATGTACCGAGTCGTCACCGGGGCTGTGATATGTAATGAGCTTTGTGCAGGGGACACTAGTCCAGCACCACATGAATGGCTACTACTGCCTAAATCTGTGCGGTCCTCAGGGTGTGCAGAGTGCTTCACATACACTACATATAACCGGACATTAGCGATATATCTCCAGTAGCCCTGTGTACCTAGTGACAGCCCAGTGTACCTAGTGACAGCCCAGTGTACCTAGTGACAGCCCTTGCGCAGTGTACCTAGTGACAGCCCTGTGTACCTGGTGACAGCCCTGTGTACCTAGTGACAGCCCTGTGTACCTAGTGACAGCCCTGTGTACCTAGTGACAGCCCAGTGTACCTAGTGACAGCCCAGTGTACCTAGTGACAGCCCAGTGTACCTAGTGACAGCCCAGTGTACCTAGTGACAGCCCAGTGTACCTAGTGACAGCCCAGTGTACCTAGTGACAGCCCTGTGTACCTGGTGACAGCCCTGTGTACCTGGTGACAGCCCTGTGTACCTAGTGACAGCCCAGTGTACCTAGTGACAGCCCTGTGTACCTAGTGACAGCCCAGTGTACCTGGCCTGTGTACCTGGTGACAGCCCTGTGTACCTGGTGACAGCCCTGTGTACCTAGTGACAGCCCTGTGTACCTGGTGACAGCCCTGTGTACCTAGTGACAGCCCAGTGTACCTAGTGACAGCCCAGTGTACCTGGTGACAGCCCTGTGTACCTAGTGACAGCCCTGTGTACCTAGTGACAGCCCTGTGTACCTAGTGACAGCCCAGTGTACCTAGTGACAGCCCAGTGTACCTAGTGACAGCCCAGTGTACCTGGTGACAGCCCAGTGTACCTAGTGACAGCCCAGTGTCCCTGGTGACAGCCCAGTGTCTCTGGTGACAGCCCTGTACTGTGTTTACCTAGTGATAGCCCTGTATAGATGGTGACAGCCCTGTGTACCTGGTGACAGCCCTGTGTACCTGGGCCAGTGACAGCTCTGTATAGATGGTGACAGCCCTATGTCCCTGGTGACAACTCTGTATAGATGGTGACAGCTCTGTATAGATGGTGCCTCCTCTTCTCCCCGTTGACTCCTCTGTTTCCCTGGTAACTCTCTTTCCCCGGTACAGCTTGTGTCCCTGGTGACAGCTCTGTATAGATGGTGACTGCTCTGTGTCCCTGGTGACTGCTCTGTGTCCCTGGTGACTGCTCTGTGTCCCTGGTGACTGCTCTGTGTCCCTGGTGACTGCTCTGTGGGTGGTCCTTTGTTTGTGTGTGGTGGGGTGGTTTGTCCCTGTGTCGCTCTGTATAGGTGGTGTTGCTCTGTGTGTGGTGCTGTTGTGTCCCTGGTGACTGCTCTGTGTCCCCGGTGACTGCTCTGTGTCCCTGGTGACAGCTCTGTATAGATGGTGACTGCTCTGTGTCCCTGGTGACTGCTCTGTGTCCCTGGTGACTGCTCTGTGTCCCTGGTGACTGCTCTGTGTCCCTGGTGACTGCTCTGTGTCCCTGGTGCCGACACTCTTTTTGGTCCTCTGTGTCCCTGGTGACAGCTCTGTGTCCCTGGTGACTGCTCTGTGTCCCTGGTGACTGCTCTGTGTCCCTGGTGACTGCTCTGTGTCCCCGGTGACAGCTCTGTGTCCCTGGTGACTGCTCTGTGTCCCCGGTGACAGCTCTGTGTCCCTGGTGACAGCTCTGTTGTGTCCCTGGTGACTGCTCTGTGTCCCTGGTGACTGCTCTGTGTCCCTGGTGACAGCTCTGTGTCCCCTGGTGACAGCTCTCTGTACCGATGGTGATAGCCCTGTATAGATGGTGACTCTCTGTCCCTGGTGACTGCTCTGTGTCCCTGGTGACTGCTCTGTGTCCCTGGTGACTGCTCTGTGTCCCTGGTGACAGCTCTGTGTCCCCGGTGACAGCTCTGTGTCCCTGGTGACAGCTCTGTGTCCCTGGTGACAGCTCTGTGTCCCTGGTGACAGCTCTGTGTCCCTGGTGACAGCTCTGTATACATGGTGACAGCTCTGTGTCCCGGTTTTGGTGACAGCTCTGTGTCCCTGGTGACAGCTCTGTATAGATGGTGACAGCTCTGTGTCCCTGGTGACAGCTCTGTATAGATGGTGACTGCTCTGTGTCCCTGGTGACTGCTCTGTGTCCCCGGTGACTGCTCTGTGTCCCTGGTGACTGCTCTGTGTCCCTGGTGACTGCTCTGTGTCCCCGGTGACTGCTCTGTGTCCCCGGTGACTGCTCTGTGTCCCTGGTGACTGCTCTGTGTCCCTGGTGACTGCTCTGTGTCCCCGGTGACTGCTCTGTGTCCCTGGTGACTGCTCTGTATACATGGTGACAGCTCTGTGTCCCTGGTGACAGCTCTGTATCGGTGACGATGGTGACGGCTCTGTGTCCCTGGTGACTGCTGGTCTTTTTTTAGCTGGGGACTGCTCTGTGTCCCTGGTGACAGCTCTGTATAGATGGTGACTGCTCTGTGTCCCTGGTGACTGCTCTGTGTCCCTGGTGACTGCTCTGTAGATGTGACTGCCCTGGTGACGGGGGGGGGGGGGGTGGGGGGGGGGGCTGGGGGCCCCGGGGGGGCTGTGTGGTGGGGGGGGGCGGCTCTGTGTAGATGGTGACAGCTCTGTGTCCCCGGTGACTGCTCTGTGTCCCCGGTGACTGCTCTGTGTCCCCGGTGACTGCTCTGTGTCCCCGGTGACTGCTCTGTATAGATGGTGACAGCTCTGTGTCCCTGGTGACAGCTCTGTATAGATGGTGACAGCTCTTTTATATATATTTATTCCTTTTTGACATCATTCATACTGTGATGTCATACACCTTCATATGGCCAGGGCCAGTGACGCCCCATGTTCATTTCACAGGACTCCAGATGGTGACCAAAATGGTCGTCAATGTGAGTACAACTAGCACATGGCGCCAAGGCGTTTCACCATTTAAGGACATGTTGACGGTGTTGAATTTGCCTGCCATTTGTTTTCGGTGACATTCCTCGTTGCCCTTTATAGAGCGCCCGGTTCTTTTCTGGCGTGTCCTTTATTGACATGGGACCGCAACGCGTTATCAGATTGACCTATTCTGTGGTGCTAATCCCCAGAAACTGAGGGTCAGTGGCAGATTTCTATGTTTGAACATGCCCTTAGGGGTTAATAGTCCTGGGTCGGAGAGGGTTCCCCTGATGGTCACTACAGATGAGCTTGTGCCATACATTTATATGACTGTGCAGAAATACCAGCTGCCGGCTCTGTAACCTTATGGTGTGGAAGGGGTTAAGGACATTGTATAAACTTTATCGTATGTCCTGCAGCGTTCTGTCGTGTCTCCCGCAGCGTTCCGTCTAGTCTCCTGCGGCGTTCCGTCTAGTCTCCCGCAGCGTTCTGTCTAGTCTCCCGCAGCGTTCCGTCTAGTCTCCCGCAGCGTTCCGTCGTGTCTCCCGCGGCGTTCCGTTCTAGTCTCCCGCGGCGTTCCGTCTAGTCTCCTGCGGCGTTCCGTCTAGTCTCCCGCGGCGTTCCGTCGTGTCTCCCGCAGCGTTCCGTCTAGTCTCCCGCAGCGTTCCGCCGTGTCTCCCGCAGCGTTCCGCCGTGTCTCCCGCAGCGTTCCGCCGTGTCTCCCGCAGCGTTCCGTCGTGTCTCCCGCAGCGTTCCGCCGTGTCTCCCGCAGCGTTCCGCCGTGTCTCCCGCAGCGTTCCGTCGTGTCTCCCCGCAGCGTTCCGTCTAGTCTACCGCAGCGTTCCGTCTAGTCTCCCGCAGCGTTCCGTCGTGTCTCCCGCAGCGTTCCGTCGTGTCTCCCGCGGCGTTCCGTCTAGTCTCCCGCGGCGTTCCGTCGTGTCTCCCGCAGCGTTCCGTCTAGTCTCCCGCAGCGTTCCGTCTAGTCTCCCGCAGCGTTCCGCCGTGTCTCCCGCGGCGTTCCGTCGTGTCTCCCGCGGCGTTCCTTCTAGTCTCCCGCGGCGTTCCGTCGTGTCTCCCGCGGCGTTCTGTCGTATCTCACTTCTTCTGCTCTGATATTCTCTGTTTCCAACCAGGTCCATCCGACATCTTCAGGAAGCTTCAGCGACAGATGGGAAAGGTAAATCTCTATCATGGCCTGACATTGGGTATTTTCTTTGCGGTCTGGTCACATGACGTAGTCGCTGCCGACACCCCCATATTAATGGCTGCTTGTATGGAGCCGGGTCGGTGCCGCAGCCTCTGATCTCGGAGACACCACGTAGTGTTGCTGCATTGCCGATGTGAAGCCCGTTCTCCTCCACCAGGTGGCGATGTGCATAGTAGATTTTCTTGCTGTGTTTCGGTGTCGGCAGCCACTTCATCATGGGCGCGAGATGTATTTTCAAGGCGCGGGGAATTGTTTGTCACTGCTTGTATATAATGTTGTGTATAGTGCGCTCAGAGAAGACGTGATCGCAGCAGGATCCGTGTCTTCAGAATACAAACACCTTGGCACCTCATCCCTGCAGTGTTTGGCTTAGGTTAAACATGATGGGAGTGATAGTCATCACAGGAATCCTTTATGTGATGAGGCACTGCCTTAGCCATTGTTACTGGACATTATTGTGGCACTACTACTCCCAGCACGCATGACTGGATACCATAGCAAATCGTCAGCAACTATTGAATGGTCCAGCTCTGTATAAAACCAGGCAGATGAGACTTATGCCCCCCACAGCCCGTCTCCAGCTATTACATCACAGACAATAGGATAGGGGATGAATATTTTTGCAACACTTCCTTGTTTTGTTCCAATGCCTCTAAATTATTTATTACCAAATAATTCTGATTATGTATCCAGCCCCTAGGCGGCGCTATGTGCCTGCCTGTCACCATGGAAACAAATCCGATCTGCATCGTAGCTGTAAACACAAAATGGTCGGGTATTTCTAATAAAGCCTTAGGCTTTATGTGGACGGTTCATAATAAAGTGGTTACAGAAGTGTTGTCATAGGCGCGCTGATGGTATGGTCTCTCCACAGCCTTGGCGGTGATAGGATTTACGTTTCACAAGCGTTTGCGCAGACTGCGGCTCTTCCATGCAGCGAGGTTTATACCTATGGGGAGCACTTCACAGATGTGCCCATTACACAGCTCTAAGCCATGAATAGAAATTGCCGCCATTGTTTTTTATGAGGCGTCCGTTCAGCTTGTCACAGCAATAGCCTCCATATAAGCCTCTGTCTTTACGGCTCCTGGGAGGGCTCTCCAGACTGGAAGAAACGGGACCCTAAAAATCCCGGCTGCAGCCTGGTACCCATCATCCCTCATTGCCCGCTGCTCTGCCCTCTCCCTGCTGGCTGCCAGCGACCGATCAGTGCCAGTCATTAATGACACCTCTGCTGACTGTGCCGGGGCGCGGCGGCTGCCAGTGCAGATTGTAGTGGAGGGTGAAGTCAGACATGTTTACTCCGTCCAGGGTGATTGTTCTGTAATGATGTGTAAGTGCACTGCGGGAAAGCGCCAGCGGGTCGTGGAGGAGCCGACTGCTGGGATTTCAGTGAGGACTGTGTAATTCACCCTATTTCCTGTGGTGGCGCTGCAGAGGACTAGAACACTTGCTCACAGTGGGAGGGGCCTAACAAACAGAACCCCTTTAATATCTGTGTAATGAAAGGTTCTGCAACTTTCTAACATATTTTGTTACGACCCCTCACCATTTTCAGGATGTCCCTCATGACGTCGTTTTTCTCAGAGCAGAGGGTTTGTTACAGTTGAATCCAGTGTAGACAATCCTTTGTGAGCTAAACACAGCGGGGCAGATTTCTGAGCACCAGGGGATATCCTGCACCTGCGGAGGATGCGCTTTATTTATGACTAGGGACACACCGCCAGTAAAATGGCGTAGATGATCCTACATCTGGTGGGGCCGGGTGGCCCCACCCACACCCACGCCCCTTTAAGGAAGGAGGCGAGGGCAGCGCAGAAGGGAAAAGACTTGTGTACGAGAAATGATAAATCTGCCCCATCCGCATCACAATCTCTCTGCTGTCCCCCTCCATGTTACAGTGTATCAGCCAGGCTAGAGGATGGATACAATTGTAACAAACCCTCAGCTATTAGACATATTTGTTCTATGCAGTTTGGATACAGCTGATATTTTAGCAAGTTTAACTACGATCTTATGAATGTACTAAAGGTGGATCAGCTGCTGAGGCGAGGAACCCTCATGAGCGTCCTGGTGCGCGGCTCCCCGTGGCCCCCGTCACTACATATAGTCTGTTTGGTCTCAGTTTGTAATTAATAATCTTGGTTTAGGTAGCAGATCTGCTCCGTCACATACCTCTCCCCTGACCTGTCTATATAAGGGCTGCTTTCTGTTCCCCCGCCTGACGCTGTGACCCCCGGGGAACACAGCATGTTTACACATGTAAACAAAACCTCCATTACTTACATTGGCCTGAACGGGCGGCAGTGGCGGCTGCGCTTTATTTACTGTCATCTGGCAGCGCGTCATCCCCCACGGTTTTTCCGACAGCGAGGGTTAATGAAGAAGGACGTGGGCTTTGTAAGGACACAGGGGCTGGAGGCGCGCTCTCCTCATGTCATATACCATCACCAGCAATGATGGGTGTTGTGGTCATCCTTGATGCCGGTCTCACGTGGTCACCCACCCACCCAACACAAGCCAGTGCCATGTTTAGGAGTTTTGCACCCCCCCCGTAGATTGGATGAGCCCCCCCCGCCTCCCCTCCCCCTCTGTCCTGTGGGTGAATATGTTGTCACTGAGTTTGGCTTGTATATCTGTGTCCTAGTAAGATTTAGACCATGGGCTGCCTATTTTTAGGTGTGCGTAGATCATACTGACAGGGGGAGGTCACAGAATATGATGGAGCGATGTTATAGTGTAAACACAGGCAGAGGGGATCCCGACTGCAGACGCTATTGGGGTCAGGGGGGCGGTGTGCCTGTTGCTAGAGGACTGTTAAACTCGCCATTCTTCTATCTGTGCGGGGGGGGGGGGCAGACAGGCGCTGGTTAAATCCTTCATCTCACTTTAATGATTTACACTATTCCTAGCACTTCCTGTAAACGCCGGCGTCCGGTTCCTCGCTGCCGGTGATGGCGCACACCGGCTGCTGCCTTACTTGTTTGGTATAAACTGGAGATGAAGGAGATTTTATATTTAGATGTGGTGTCTTGTATAGAGGCTTAGGCTGGAGGAGTCGGAGGGACAATGTTGGCGGCTCTTGGGGGATTATTATAGTGGTTGGCACTGTTATGGGGGATCTGAAGGGGTAGTGTGCTCCAGCGCTTACAGGGACTCTGTGGTGTGAATGGTTATTAGGGCTGCTAAGGATAAGGTGGCTAGATCTTATGGGGTCACTGTGGGTAGTATGGATAAGGATGGGCTGCTATGGGTAAGGGTGCTTGATCTTAGGAGATATTGAGCATGTTTACTAGGGCTGCTGTCTATGGGTCTGGTTTTTTTTTTTTTTTTCAATTACCTCTTCTATAGGGTCCTGGATTTTATGGGTGCACTGAGGTTATTATGGTTATGGAGACTGTGATGGATAAGGGTGCTGGTTCTTATGGGGGCACTGTGGTTAGTATGGATAAGGGGTGGGCTGCTATGGGTATGGGTGCTTGATCTTAGGGTATACTGTGCATCCTTATTATGGCTGCTGGCTTGGCTTGTGGGGGCACTGTAGTGTGCATGATTAAATGCAGGCTGTGAAGCATGAGTTGGATTACTCCTATGGGGGCACTCTGACTACCTCTTACAAGCACATGTCTCTGAGAGTCTCCCTTGGACTCTGATGCCTATTCCTAGGGAACCACATGATAAATCATTTGTCGCTATTGGTTCTTCTCTGAAGTGCAATACTCCATAAGAGAGCGGTGGCAGACCCAGGACATGAGACGATCTCCACATGGCTCCACCAGTCCGGAGATCTCCCAGCTGCCCCTCCTCAGCTCTCTGTTTTCTTAAAGGAATTCTTGGCGAGGCCGACTATGAGCCGTCTTCGGTTGCAAAGCTGAATGTGACAAGTATGGATCTCCTTGGTGCAATAATCAGCTCTCCGGGGGAATTCTTGTAATTTCTGGGATCTGCTCATGGACAGGCTGGTTAAAGGAAAACTCCACCTTATATGGAGCCCTTCTCCAGTCCCGCAGTCCGAAGCCGACTCCTTTGCTTTCGGGGAATCTCTTTGGTCCCATTTCCTGGACCACCACTGGAGTCACAATCTTCTTCTGGGATTTGTTAGAACACAATTGAAGGTGGAGCACAGAGATGAAGTATCTTACCATGTAAATCTACATACAATGCCATATAGAAGGTATTTTCTCCAGTCACACAGAAAGCTGCAGCGTCCAGATAATTCTTGCTTTGGTCCACTGAGAGTGATGAGTTATTGGGGTTCAGATTACACTGATACACATAACTGTACAGATATAGGAACCAGCTGAATTTTTCACTTTCACTTTGGGTGTGAACGGAGACCCAAGATAATCAATATTATAAAGAAGTTGTTTTTATTGTAAAATTTTACTATAAACTCTTGACTCTACAATAAACGTCATGTACCCGGCGACAGGACCCTGGCTTGGGAATACCTGCTCCTTACAGACCTGGTAGTGGGGGGCTCCTCACGCTGACACTGGCCAGCACTGCCCCAGAGCACGTAAGTTTGCCCTCTTTTATTTTTTTTCTCCTTGTACCGCCGCTGCCCTTCGCTTTCCCGCTCCCTTCATTACGTATTCTGCCCAGCATCGCTCTGTAAATAAAAATTCATTCTGGTAATGGAAATCAATGGCCTCTGTGGCCAGTAGTTAAGGTTCTGAGCGGTTACTCTGCCTTGTGCACTGCGCTCTGTGGGGAGGGGGGGCTATTGGTACGGCCCAAACTTGTGATGTCATCAATGAAGATTTATAATTAATATACTGATAATAAGATGTAAAATACTCCTGATCAATAGAAGCAAATCACATGACCCCCAACTCCTAAAAGGCTGAAGGAAATTCCACGGTTATCTAATTACAAGAGCTCGTTATTCTAGTCAGAGATTAATTAGATGAATGTCCTAGATTATGAGGGAAACTCCACCCGGAGCGATGAATTCCCCTATTACCTCCTGTACTTATCCTCGAGCTCACCTAACAAGGCTGATATATCATTATCATCTCCTAGATCATAATCATAGACCCTACACACTGGGTTGTCATATAAACCATTTAGCGTGCGATGATACTGCCCCCTATGTACAAGAATATAACTACTGTAATACTGCCCCCTATGTACAAGAGTGTACTCTTGAGGTCGTGTCATATGCAACTACTATAATACTGCCCCCTATGTACAAGAATATAACTACTATAATACTGCTCCTATGTACAAGAGTATAACTACTATAATACTGCTCCTATGTACAAGAATATAACTACTATAATACTGCTCCTATGTACAAGAATATAACTACTATAATACTGCTCCTATGTACAAGAATATAACTACTATAATACTGCTCCTATGTACAAGAATATAACTACTATAATACTGCCTCCTATGTACAAGAATATAACTACTATAATACTGCTCCTATGTACAAGAGTATAACTACTATAATACTGCCTCCTATGTACAAGGATATAACTACTATAATACTGCTCCCTATGTACAAGAATATAACTACTATAATACTGCTCCTATGTACAAGAATATAACTACTATAATACTGCTCCTATGTACAAGAATATAACTACTATAATACCGCTCCTATGTACAAGAATATAACTACTATAATACTGCTCCTATGTACAAGACTATAACTACTATAATACTACTCCTATGTACAAGAATATAACTACTATAATACTGCTCCTATGTACAAGAATATAACTACTATAATACTGCTCCTATGTACAAGAATATAACTACTATAATACTGCTCCTATGTACAAGAGTATAACTACTATAATACTGCTCCTATGTACAAGAATATAACTACTATAATACTGCTCCTATGTACAAGAATATAACTACTATAATACTGCTCCTATGTACAAGAATATAACTACTATAATACTGCTCCTATGTACAAGAGTATAACTACTATAATACTGCTCCCTATGTACAAGAATATAACTACTATAATACTGCTCCTATGTACAAGAGTATAACTACTATAATACTGCTCCTATGTACAAGAATATAACTACTATAATACTGCTCCTATGTACAAGAATATAACTACTATAATACTGCTCCTATGTACAAGAATATAACTACTATAATACTGCTCCTATGTACAAGAATATAACTACTATAATACTGCCTCCTATGTACAAGAATATAACTACTATAATACTGCTCCTATGTACAAGAATATAACTACTATAATACTGCCTCCTATGTACAAGAATATAACTACTATAATACTGCTCCTATGTACAAGAATATAACTACTATAATACTGCCTCCTATGTACAAGAATATAACTACTATAATACTGCTCCTATGTACAAGAATATAACTACTATAATACTGCCTCCTATGTACAAGAATATAACTACTATAATACTGCCTCCTATGTACAAGAATATAACTACTATAATACTGCTCCTATGTACAAGAATATAACTACTATAATACTACCTCCTATGTACAAGAATATAACTACTATAATACTGCCTCCTATGTACAAGAATATAACTACTATAATACTACCTCCTATGTACAGGAATATAACTACTATAATACTGCCTCCTATGTACAAGAATATAACTACTATAATACTACCTCCTATGTACAAGAATATAACTACTATAATACTGCTCCTATGTACAAGAATATAACTACTATAATACTGCCTCCTATGTACAAGAATATAACTACTATAATACTGCCTCCTATGTACAAGAATATAACTACTATAATACTGCTCCTATGTACAAGAATATAACTACTATAATACTGCTCCTATGTACAAGAATATAACTACTATAATACTACCTCCTATGTACAAGAATATAACTACTATAATACTGCTCCTATGTACAAGAATATAACTACTATAATACTACCTCCTATGTACAAGAATATAACTACTATAATACTGCTCCTATGTACAAGAATATAACTACTATAATACTGCCCCTATGTACAAGAATATAACTACTATAATACTGCTCCTATGTACAAGAATATAACTACTATAATACTGCTCCTATGTACAAGAATATAACTACTATAATACTACTCCTATGTACAAGAATATACCTACTATAATACTGCTCCTATGTACAAGAATATAACTACTATAATACTGCTCCTATGTACAAGAATATACCTACTATAATACTACTCCTATGTACAAGAATATAACTACTATAATACCACTCCTATGTACAGGAATATAACTACTATAATACCGCTCCTATGTACAAGAATATAACTACTATAATACTGCTCCTATGTACAAGAATATAACTACTATAATACTGCCCCCTATGTACAAGAATATAACTACTATAATACTGCTCCTATGTACAAGAATATAACTACTATAATACTGCCCCCTATGTACAAGAATATAACTACTATAATACTGCTCCTATGTACAAGAATATAACTACTATAATACTGCTCCTATGTACAAGAATATAACTACTATAATACTACCTCCTATGTACAAGAATATAACTACTATAATACTGCTCTCCTATGTACAAGAATATAACTACTATAATACTGCTCCTATGTACAAGAATATAACTACTATAATACTGCCTCCTATGTACAAGAATATAACTACTATAATACTGCTCCTATGTACAAGAATATAACTACTATAATACTACCTCCTATGTACAAGAATATAACTACTATAATACTGCTCCTATGTACAAGAATATAACTACTATAATACTGCTCCTATGTACAAGAATATAACTACTATAATACTGCCTCCTATGTACAAGAATATAACTACTATAATACTACCTCCTATGTACAAGAATATAACTACTATAATACTGCTCCTATGTACAAGAATATAACTACTATAATACTACCCCTATGTACAAGAATATAACTACTATAATACTGCTCCTATGTACAAGAATATAACTACTATAATACTACTCCTATGTACAAGAATATAACTACTATAATACTGCTCCTATGTACAAGAATATAACTACTATAATACTGCTCCTATGTACAAGAATATAACTACTATAATACTGCTCCTATGTACAAGAATATAACTACTATAATACTGCTCCTATGTACAAGAATATAACTACTATAATACTGCTCCTATGTACAAGAATATAACTACTATAATACTGCTCCTATGTACAAGAATATAACTACTATAATACTGCCTCCTATGTACAAGAATATAACTACTATAATACTGCTCCTATGTACAAGAATATAACTGCTATAATACTGCTCCTATGTACAAGAATATAACTACTATAATACTTGCTCCTATGTACAAGAATATAACTACTATAATACTGCTCCTATGTACAAGAATATAACTACTATAATACTGCTCCTATGTACAAGAATATAACTACTATAATACTGCTCCTATGTACAAGAATATATCTACTATAATACTGTCCTCCTATGTACAAGAATATATCTACTATAATACTACCTCCTATGTACAAGAATATATCTACTATAATACTACCTCCTATGTACAAGAATATAACTACTATAATACTGCTCCTATGTACAGGAATATAACTACTATAATACTGCTCCTATGTACAAGAATATAACTACTATAATACTGCTCCTATGTACAAGAATATAACTACTATAATACTCTCTATTACCTCCTATGTACAAGAATATAACTACTATAATACTACTCCTATGTACAGGAATATAACTACTATAATACTACTCCTATGTACAAGAATATAACTACTATAATACTACTGCTATGTACAAGAATATAACTACTATAATACTGCTCCTATGTACAAGAATATAACTACTATAATACTGCCTCCTATGTACAAGAATATAACTACTATAATACTGCCCCTATGTACAAGAATATAACTACTATAATACTACTCCTATGTACAAGAATATAACTACTATAATTCTGCCTCCTATGTATAAGAATATAACTACTATAATTCTGCCCCTATCTGTAAGAATATAACTACTATAATACTGCCCCCTATGTACAAGAATATAACTACTATACTTACTTCCTATGTAAGAATTAACTATAATACCTGCGTGTAGCTAAGACTATAACTAACATAATACTCTCCATGTACAAGAATATAATATTACCCATAGAATTACTACGGTATTACTTATGGTATAATATAACATATACACAGGTTGTTTTCTCCTGTATAGTTTGTATATATACCCTCCTTGTTCTAGTCTCCCATATAGACATCTCGCCCCGTTTTCTGACTACACCCCACATCTCGGTGCCCTGCAGTGACATTGTATAGATATTTGGTTCTGCAGTGTGCACATTACAGCCGACTTCAGTGTGCAGGCTGGGTGCTTGAGATGCAGACATAATAACCTGCGGCTCAGGAGTAACCATTAAGTGGGTGCCATAAATTCCTTGAAGGAGATTAATCCCAGATGTCGCAGCCTGACATTTGCTCCTCAGAGATGGCAGCACAGACGGGGGGCAGGGCTCAGCTGCTTAAGGAAGGGTCCACCCTGCAGATTTCCAGAAAACCTCTCACATGTCCCAATTTTTATCTTTGCTGTAGATTGTCTGCTTCATATATTTCACCCGGATCATCGCTTCCTCATCAAGCTAGCCGTCCTTTCAGTGGAAGCGGGATGTACTAGGTAGGTGTGGCCAGCCCGTCCCATCAGACGCCCGCTGCCAGCTCTTAGAGTGATAGACATTTGTCCAGCAAGATCACAATTTCCATTGTAGTTTCATCCTTGTCTCTAATGTAATGATGTTCTTAGCTTTTTCCCATTTTCATCTCTGTGCTTACAGTGAGAGATTAGAAGCTTTCTGTATACATTCAGGGGCTTAAAATGCCCAGAGCTGAGAGGTTGCACACCTGCTGAAGCTTTGCTACAATTGTATCCAGTCTAGACAATCCTCTGTGAGCTTGATTAGCATTATACCTGATACATTGTAACCAACCATCAGGGCGGAGAGATTTGTGCTGCTGATGTGTTTAGCTCATGATATAGCGTCTCAGACAGGATACAATTGTAACAAACCTTCAGCTGTGGACAGTATTAGGTCTGGGTGGGTTTTCAGCCTCTCTGCTTTTGAATAAGAATGCCCCTATTCAGTCACAGCAAGCGGAGATATTGAAAATGACTTGAGATTAAATCTATTATAAGGTTGTATATATTTCTTCACATATGCTGTTTGCTGCCCATGCTGACTGGGTATCCTGGACGATT
>CAMRHE010001508.1:0-84547 GCA_947044405.1 Leptodactylus fallax | reverse complement strand
AATGACACCAAGTGATGGCGCACTCACCCCGATAAATGACACCTAGTGATGGTGCACTCACCCCCATAAATGACACCCAGTGATCGCACACGCACCCCCATAAATGACACCCAGGGATGGCACATGCACCCCCATAAATGACACCCAGCGATGGCACACTCACCCCGATAAATGACACTCAGTGATCGCACATGCACCCCCATAAATGACACCTAGTGATGGCACATGCACCCCCATAAATGACACCCAGTGATCGCACACTCACCCCGATAAATGACACCCAGTAATGGCACACTCACCCCCGAAAAATGACACCCAGGGATGGCACACGCACCCCCATAAATGACACCCAGTGATTGCACACTCACTCCGATAAATGACACCCAGTGATCGCACACTCACCCCGATAAATGACACCCAGGGATGGCGCACTCACCCCCATAAATGGCACTCAGTGATCGCAGTCACACTCACCCCGATAAATGACACTCAGTGATCGCACACTCACCCTGATAAATGACACCCAGTGATGGCACACTCACCCCGATAAATGACACCCAGTGATCACACACTCACTCCGATAAATGACACCCAGTAATCGCACACTCACCCCGATAAATGACACCCAGTAATCGCACACTCACCCCGATAAATGATACCCAGTGATGGCACACTCACCCCGATAAATGATACCCAGTGATGGCACACTCACCCCGATAAATGACACCCAGTGATGGCACACTCACCCCGATAAATGACACCCAGTGATTGCACACTCACCCCGATAAATGACACCCAGTAATCACACACTCACCCCGATAAATGGCACTCATTGATTGCACACTCACCCCGATAAATGACACTCAGTGATTGCACACTCACCCCGATAAATGACACTCAGTGATTGCACACTCACCCCGATAAATGACACCCAGTAATCACACACTCACCCCGATAAATGACACCCAGTGATCGCACACTCATCCCGATAAATGACACCCAGGGATGGCACATGCACCCCCATAAATGACACCCAGTGATCGCACACGCACCCCCATAAATGACACCCAGTGATGGCACACACCCCGATAAATGACACCCAGTGATCGCACACGCACCCCCATAAATGGCACTCAGTGATCGCAGTCACACTCACCCCCATAAATGACACCCAGTGATGGCACATGCACCCCCATAAATGGCACTCAGTGATCGCAGTCACACTCACTCCGATAAATGACACCCAGCGATGGCACACTCACCCCGATAAATGACACCCAGTGATCGCACACTCACCCCGATAAATGACACCCAGTGACGGCACACTCACCCCGATAAATGACACCCAGTAATCGCACACTCACCCCGATAAATGACACTCAGTGATTGCACACTCACCCCGATAAATGACACCCAGTGATTGCACACTCACCCCGATAAATGACACTCAGTGATCGCACACTCACCCCGATAAATGACACCCAGTGATAGCAGTCACACTCACCCCGATAAATGACACCCAGGGATGGCACATGCACCCCCATAAATGGCACTCAGTGATCGCAGTCACACTCACCCCGATAAATGACACCCAGCGATGGCACACGCACCCCGATAAATGACACCCAGTGATGGCACACTCACCCCGATAAATGACACCCAGTGATTGCACAGCTTGCTGTAGAAGGAACTTGACAGACTCTGAATCTCAAACTCCAGAACCTTCTGTTTTGCATTTGACTCTAAGAGAAGAATATTCATTATGGAACACAAATCCCAAAAATGCAGGGGTGAGCGCAGTGAACTCTTTCTCCACATCCAGTGCTCTGGCCCAGGGTATTCTCTCAGGGATGTAGAAAGCTGAGCTACGGGGAGCTGTTTGCAGGTTCCTCCTGCCATAGAGCTGCCCTGAGCTACCTGGTTTTTGCGTCTTGTGACTAGAACTCTTGTTGGGGGAAGGGGCTTCAAATACACCCAGGCCCTGGTGCTTGATGGTAATTCTAGGGTGCCTGGTATGCGGGGGCCCTGTTACAATTGTTGTATTGGAACCCCAAAACTTTAAAATTATTCCCCTAGGAATGACAAACCTCACTATGTAATATAAATAATTCTCCCAGTGGAACTTTATCTGCAGGACCCACCATCCTTCTGGTCGACTCCTGGCTCATGGACATCATTAACAAGCTTCTCCTGGTCTCCTGTCCGCTCCACGTCCTCATCACTGTGTTCTGCTGTTTCCTGACCATCAGTCTGGTCCTGACCGAGGCCACTCTCCTGTTGGGTGGAGGTCTCCACTATGTCAGTTCTTGTCCTGCCCTCCGGCTCCTGGTTCTGCTGGAGTTCCAGTTGGAAACTGTC
The DNA here is from genome assembly GCA_947044405.1 of Leptodactylus fallax. Classification (NCBI taxonomy): domain Eukaryota; kingdom Metazoa; phylum Chordata; class Amphibia; order Anura; family Leptodactylidae; genus Leptodactylus; species Leptodactylus fallax. The sequence goes on along the minus strand of CAMRHE010001508.1, from coordinate 82,189 downwards.
CTGCAGGGTCTCCTTAGCCGGTTTGCGAGATTTCTTGAGCTTCATGAACGTCTTCTGCTCTTTGTCCTGGACTTTGGGGCTATCTGCTGTGTCCATGTGACCCGGCTTGAAGATCTGGTCCATATCTTTGGTGAATTCCAGTAGGGTCCCGTTTGAGCCGTAACTGGTGGACTTATCCAGGATTAGGGGCTGTAAGGGTCCTGGTGTCCTAGAGGTGACTCTCCCAACCTTTCGGCGTGAGCGCTGCTGATCGTAAGTCATGGTCACCGAGAAGTAGGAATAGTCCACAGCGCTGTACGTCAGCATGAAGTTAATGGTAACAATGGGGGCCAAGATGTTCACTTGACCAATGAAGACGAAGGCCATTGTGAGTAGTCCGGTCAAGAAGATAGCAGCCACCGGAGTCTTGTTAGGACCTCTCTATAGAAAAAACAAAATGGCAAACAGGGATCAGATGTCCCATGAGTAACTGCCGAATATTGAATAGCCTACGGACATGACAAGAGGTCACCATCAGTGCTATATACAGTGCTGGCCAAAAGTATTGGCACCCCTGCAATTCTGTCAGATAATACACAATTTCTTCCAGAAAATGATTGCAATCACAAATGCTTTGGTAATAATATCTCCATTTATTTTGCTTGCAATGAAAAAACACAAAAGAGAATGAAAAAAAAAGTTAAATCTTTTCTCCATGCTCAATGTGGTACACACAAGGACACAGGACAGAGGTTGAGTCAACTTTAATCCATTTCAACTGGCTGCAAGTGTGATTTAGTTATTGCCACCACCTGTTATGTGCCACAGGTAAGTAACAGGTGCTGTTAATTACACAAATTAGAGAAGCATCACATGATTTTTCAAAGGGTGCCAATACTTTTGTCCACCCCCTTTTTTATGTTTGGTGTGGAATTATATCCAATTTGGCTTTTTGACAATTCTTTTTGTGGTTTTCCATTGAAGACAAATTAAATGAAGATATTATTACCAAAGCATTTGTGATTGCAATCATTTTCTGGAAGAAACTGAGTATTATCTGACAGAATTGCAGGGGTGCCAATACTTTTGGCCAGCACTGTACCATGAGAGCTGTATTGAAAGCTTGAGTGCTGGATACCTTCCATGCCCACCACTCCTCCAGGGAACAAGGGACCATGTACACCCATCGCTACAGCTGGACGTTTATGGTTTATCAGATCAATATGTCAAATGCACCCATGAGAAACCCCCAGCTTTATATCAATGTATACGGATCCTGAGGCATATCATGTCTCCAGAGCTGAACTCACAATTCAGCTGGTTTCTCACTATTTGGATTACAGACTGCACGTAATCCTTAGTTTTGCTGTACTGTGGGAGATGTAGTGTTTGCATTAGGCGCTGCACAGAGGTCTGACCAAAATTTTCTCCAATATCCCACAATGAGGTTCATAAGAGCATAATGCATTATGGGATCTCAGCTCAGTTCTTAGTGGTTTACAGTCATATGAAAAAAGTTTGGGCACCCCTATTAATCTTAATCATTTTTAGTTCTAAATATTTGGGTGTTTGCAACAGCCATTTCAATTTGATATATCTAATAACTGATGGACACAGTAATATTTCAGGATTGAAATGAGGTTTATTGTACTAACAGAAAATGTGCAATATGCATTAAACCAAAATTTGACCGGTGCAAAAATTTGGGTACCCTTATCATTTTATTGATTTGAATACTCCTAACTACTTTTTACTGACTTACTGAAGCACAAAATTGGTTTTGTAACCTCACTGAGCTTTGAACTTCATAGCCAGGTGTATCCAATCATGAGAAAAGGTATTTAAGGTGGCCAATTGCAAGTTGTTCTCCTATTTGAATCTCCTCTGAAGAGTGGCATCATGGGCTCCCCAAAACAACTCTCAAATGATCTGAAAACAAAGATTGTTCAACATAGTTGTTCAGGGGAAGGATACAAAAAGTTGTCTCAGAGATTTAACCTGTCAGTTTCCACTGTGAGGAACATAGTAAGGAAATGGAAGACCACAGGGACAGTTCTTGTTAAGCCCAGAAGTGGCAGGCCAAGAAAAATATCAGAAAGGCAGAGAAGAAGAATGGTGAGAACAGTCAAGGACAATCCACAGACCACCTCCAAAGAGCTGCAGCATCATCTTGCTGCAGATGGTGTCACTGTGCATCATTGTCTTGCTGAAATATCCATCCCCGGCGTAACTTCAAATTCGTCACTGATTCTTGTACATTATTCTCAAGAATCTGCTGATACTGAGTTGAATCCATGCGACCCTCAACTTTAACAAGATTCCCGGTGCCGGCATTGGCCACACAGCCCCAAAGTATGATGGAACCTCCACCAAATGTTACAGTGGGTAGCAAGTGTTTTTCTTGGAATGCTGTGTTTTTTGGACGCCATGCATAACGCCTTTTTGTATGACCAAACAACTCAATCTTTGTTTCATCAGTCCACAGGACCTTCTTCCAAAATGAAGCTGGCTTGTCCAAATGTGCTTTTGCATACCTCAGGCGACTCTGTTTGTGGCGTGCTTTCAGAAACGGCTTCTTTCGCATCACTCTCCCATACAGCTTCTCCTTGTGCAAAGTGTGCTGTATTGTTGACCGATGCACAGTGACACCATCTGCAGCAAGATGATGCTGCAGCTCTTTGGAGGTGGTCTGTGGATTGTCCTTGACTGTTCTCACCATTCTTCTTCTCTGCCTTTCTGATATTTTTCTTGGCCTGCCACTTCTGGGCTTAACAAGAACTGTCCCTGTGGTCTTCCATTTCCTTACTATGTTCCTCACAGTGGAAACTGACAGGTTAAATCTCTGAGACAACTTTTTGTATCCTTCCCCTGAACAACTATGTTGAACAATCTTTGTTTTCAGATCATTTGAGAGTTGTTTTGAGGAGCCCATGATGCCACTCTTCAGAGGAGATTCAAATAGGAGAACAACTTGCAATTGGCCACCTTAAATACCTTTTCTCATGATTGGATACACCTGGCTATGAAGTTCAAAGCTCAGTGAGGTTATAAAACCAATTTTGTGCTTCAGTAAGTCAGTAAAAAGTAGTTAGGAGTATTCCAATCAATAAAATGATAAGGGTACCCAAATTTTTGCACCGGTCAAATTTTGGTTTAATGCATATTGCACATTTTCTGTTAGTACAATAAACCTCATTTCAATCCTGAAATATTTCTGTGTCCATCAGTTATTAGATATATCAAATTGAAATGGCTGTTGCAAACACCCAAATATTTAGAACTAAAAATGATTAAGATTAATAGGGGTGCCCAAACTTTTTCATATGACTGTACCTGTAGTGGTCAGCAAAACTATGAACGCAGCTCTGGATGGAGTATTATTAGCCATGGTATAACATCAGAATTGTGACTGCAGCTCTGGAGATGAATGAGTATATAAAGAAATGTCAGTTCACGCTCAGGACACTTTATAATACAAAACAGCTTCACCTGCAACACTGCAATAAATCTCTGGAAGAGCCGACGGACACAGCGACTATTATACCGCAGCTCAGGATCTGTGCCGTGTGGGGATTAGAACCGAGAGCGATTAGCGCCATAATCAGTTGATAATTACCAGCTAAAAGAGCCTCGTCATGTGACCCTGCACCTTACCTATAATACAGAGGAAACACCGCCAAACCACTAATCCTGTTTATCAGAATAACGAAACGAATGTTCAGTACTCGCTATTAACACTGAGGAATCACTACAGACCCGAGAGTAAAGAAAGAGAAGACTAAACTGCTGGTGCAGTCACTGTGTACATACATTACATTACTTATCCTGTATTATACTCCAGAGCTGCACTCACTATTCTGCTGGTGCAGTCACTGTGTACATACATTACATTACTTATCCTGTATTATACTCCAGAGCTGCACTCACTATTCTGCTGGTGCAGTCACTGTGTACATACATTACATTACTTATCCTGTACTGATCCTGAGTTACATCCTGTATTATACTCCAGAGCTGCGCTCACTATTCTGCTGGTGCAGTCACTGTATACATACATTACATTACTTATCCTGTATTATACTCCAGAGCTGCACTCACTATTCTGCTGGTGCAGTCACTGTGTACATACATTACATTACTTATCCTGTACTGATCCTGAGTTACATCCTGTATTATACTCCAGAGCTGCGCTCACTATTCTGCTGGTGCAGTCACTGTATACATACATTACATTACTTATCCTGTATTATACTCCAGAGCTGCACTCACTATTCTGCTGGTGCAGTCACTGTGTACATACATTACATTACTTATCCTGTACTGATCCTGAGTTACACCCTGTATTATACTCCAGAGCTGCACTCACTATTCTGCTGGTGCAGTCACTGTGTACATACATTACATTACTTATCCTGTACTGATCCTGAGTTACATCCTGTATTATACTCCAGAGCTGCGCTCACTATTCTGCTGGTACAGTCACTGTGTACATACATTACATTACTTATCCTGTACTGATCCTGAGTTACATCCTGTATTATACTCCAGAGCTGCGCTCACTATTCTGCTGGTACAGTCACTGTGTACATACATTACATTACTTATCCTGTATTATACTCCAGAGCTGCACTCACTATTCTGATGGTGCAGTCACTGTGTACATACATTACATTACTTATCCTGTATTATACTCCAGAGCTGCGCTCACTATTCTGCTGGTACAGTCACTATGTACATACATTACATTACTTATCCTGTATTATACTCCAGAGCTGCACTCACTATTCTGCTGGTGCAGTCACTGTGTACATACATTACATTACTTATCCTGTACTGATCCTGAGTTACATCCTGTATTATACTCCAGAGCTGCACTCACTATTCTGCTGGTACAGTCACTGTGTACATACATTATATTACTTATCCTGTACTGATCCTGAGTTACATCCTGTATTATACTCCAGAGCTGCGCTCACTATTCTGCTGGTACAGTCACTGTGTACATACATTACATTACTTATCCTGTATTATACTCCAGAGCTGCACTCACTATTCTGCTGGTACAGTCACTGTGTACATACATTACATTACTTATCCTGTACTGATCCTGAGTTACATCCTGTATTATACTCCAGAGCTGCGCTCACTATTCTGCTGGTGCAGTCACTGTGCACATACATTACATTACTTATCCTGTATTATACTCCAGAGCTGCACTCACTATTCTGCTGATACAGTCACTGTGTACATACATTACATTACTTATCCTGTATTATACTCCAGAGCTGCGCTCACTATTCTGCTGGTACAGTCACTGTGTACATACATTACATTACTTATCCTGTACTGATCCTGAGTTACATCCTGTATTATACTCCAGAGCTGCGCTCACTATTCTGCTGGTTCAGTCACTGTGTACATACATTACATTACTTATCCTGTATTATACTCCAGAGCTGCGCTCACTATTCTGCTGGTACAGTCACTGTGTACATACATTACATTACTTATCCTGTATTATACTCCAGAGCTGCGCTCACTATTCTGCTGGTTCAGTCACTGTGTACATACATTACATTACTTATCCTGTATTATACTCCAGAGCTGCGCTCACTATACTTACCCCTTGGCCAAGGAATGACAGGACAGGGATGACCTTTTCCTGTGCAATGCACTGAAGGATTCTGGGAGCTCCATAGAGACCCCCCATGCAGGAGGCCAGTGAGGAGATGTAAAGACCCAACAGAAAGAGGAAGCCCACCAGAGACACCTGAGGAGGGGATAGAATGCGATACATGTGTGATATGTATGTGATACAATGTAACAGTTTTGGTTACAGGTATCTTCTGCTTCCATATAGCACAGCCCCGCCCCCTCGCTGTGACATCAGAGACATACTATAACTGATGGACAATATATAATCACAGGCAGGTAGTGAGCTGCACACCTTGGGGTACAATCACCCCCATCATTGAAGACATCACAGTGCTCAGGAGGGCGAATGGGATAGAAATGGTTTCTCGAGCCGCTGACGCCTAATTCTCCGGATTATTATTAATCCTCAGCTCAGACAGGTGAAAATCCTGAGCAGGCCGCCACGTTACTGCGGCACGAGAACCTGCGCTGTCACCGGCTGCTGCCCCTCGCCTGTCGCCTAGCCTCTGACCCTGCGCGCGCTGACACGGTCAGCAGTAACTGCCAGATGTAGCCTAAAGATGGCGGCCAGGTCTCCGACCTGCGGGCCGACAAAGACATCGCTTTTTGCCGCTGCAATAAATCTTCGTAACGTCATTTACCTTCTCAGCGATCATAAATTCATAGCGGAGGAATTCCCGGGCACAAATGGCACCAAGTAAGAAGACGAAGACTATGTAAAGGAACCACCTGTAGGAAAACACAACCCCAGCTCATCCAGAGCCACATAATGCAGGAATAGAATGCCAGAATGACAGTGAAGACTGAAACAGGATATACAAGAGTCAAAAAAGTAGGGAGTCTCTATACATAAGATGAAGGTTCTATTCAGGGGCAGGGAAAGATGGGTGACAGGTGTTGTAATGGCAGCAATATTGATCACATTTAGGAATGCATCACTTTCTGCTTAATTCACATTTCTCGGAGCAGGACACTTACGAGATGGCGATTGCGGCCAATGAGCCGATAGGGATATTGACAGATGGCTGGCGCAGGTCTCCGCTCATGTTGAAGCCCGCCATGACACCTGCAAGGCAAGACACACAAGGCGGGTCAGGTAAGACATGGATGGAAAGGCTCATGGATGGCAGCAGAGATGTTCTCCCTCTTTACAGATCTCTGCTTGCAGTCAGTGAATGAGGACACTCTTGTCTACATTCAGCAGCACTGACTCTGTACATAGCTAGTCCTAGCTGAGGGTTTGTTACAGTTGTGTCCAGTCTAGACAATGCTCTGTAAGGCTGCAAACAGGACTTCTCTCTCCACATTTGTCTGCCCTTTTTGGGTGGAAACTGGGCAGAAACGCGGCGGAATCCTTATAGTCTATGGGGTCCGCAGGTAACCGCCCCCCCCCCCCCGAACGGAAACCCGAACGCAGGTGTGAACCTAACATTACATAAACATCAATGGCAGCTGGAGACATCTCTGCTAGGTTGTTACAATGTATTATTTGAAGTCAAGGCTGTGCAGATCACAGAGCATTGTCTACACCACATGCAATTGTAACAGACCCTCAGAGGAGAGCAGGATGAGCTGTGTACAGGATTACAGCAGCAGAGACTCTAACCTGGAAGACGAAGCCTAGGAGGAAGTTGTAAAACTTATAGGACATGCCATGTGACCTCCGGTATCTGCTGGACAGGGCACTGACTGCAGGGAACACAATGACACCCGGAGCAGCGCTCCTCAGCACACCGCACTTACTAAGACCTCATTTCTCTAAGTGACTTTATCACCACAGTAACCGACCTAATCTGTGTAATCGCCTCAGCGTGTGACGAGAACCACGGAGAGGTTACCTGAAGTGTTACATAGGACTGCAGGTGACACTACTACATTATCTGTACTCAGAGAGTTATCACTGTGTGTTATCTGTGGTGTTACATAGGACTGCAGGTGACACCTACTACATTATCTGTACTCAGAGAGTTATCACTGCATTATCTGTGGTGTTACATAGGACTGCAGGTGACATCTACTACATTATCTGTACTCAGAGAGTTATCACTGTGTTATCTGTGGTGTTACATAGGACTGCAGGTGACATCTACTACATTATCTGTACTCAGAGAGTTATCACTGTGTTATCTGTGGTGTTACATAGGACTGCAGGTGACACCTACTACATTATCTGTACTCAGAGAGTTATCACTGCATTATCTGTGGTGTTACATAGGACTGCAGGTGACATCTACTACATTATCTGTACTCAGAGAGTTATCACTGTGTTATCTGTGGTGTTACATAGGACTGCAGGTGACATCTACTACATTATCTGTACTCAGAGAGTTATCACTGTGTTATCTGTGGTGTTACATAGGACTGCAGGTGACATCTACTACATTATCTGTACTCAGAGAGTTATCACTGTGTTATCTGTGGTGTTACATAGGACTGCAGGTGACATCTACTACATTATCTGTACTCAGAGAGTTATCACTGTGTTATCTGTGGTGTTACATAGGACTGCAGGTGACATCTACTACATTATCTGTACTCAGAGAGTTATCACTGTGTTATCTGTGGTGTTACATAGGACTGCAGGTGACACTACTACATTATCTGTACTCAGAGAGTTATCACTGTGTTATCTGTGGTGTTACATAGGACTGCAGGTGACATCTACTCCATTATCTGTACTCAGAGAGTTATCACTGTGTTATCTGTGGTGTTACATAGGACTGCAGGTGACATCTACTACATTATCTGTACTCAGAGAGTTATCACTGTGTTATCTGTGGTGTTACATAGGACTGCAGGTGACATCTACTACATTATCTGTACTCAGAGAGTTATCACTGTGTGTTATCTGTGGTGTTACATAGGACTGCAGGTGACATCTACTACATTATCTGTACTCAGAGAGTTATCACTGTGTGTTATCTGTGGTGTTACATAGGACTGCCGGTGACATCTACTACATTATCTGTACTCAGAGAGTTATCACTGTGTTATCTGTGGTGTTACATAGGACTGCAGGTGACACTACTACATTATCTGTACTCAGAGAGTTATCACTGTGTTATCTGTGGTGTTACATAGGACTGCAGGTGACACTACTACATTATCTGTACTCAGAGAGTTATCACTGTGTGTTATCTGTGGTGTTACATAGGACTGCAGGTGACATCTACTACATTATCTGTACTCAGAGAGTTATCACTGTGTTATCTGTGGTGTTACATAGGACTGCAGGTGACATCTACTACATTATCTGTACTCAGAGAGTTATCACTGTGCTATCTGTGGTGTTACATAGGACTGCAGGTGACATCTACTACATTATCTGTACTCAGAGAGTTATCACTGTGTGTTATCTGTGGTGTTACATAGGACTGCAGGTGACATCTACTACATTACCTGTACTCAGAGAGTTATCACTGTGTTATCTGTGGTGTTACATAGGACTGCAGGTGACATCTACTACATTATCTGTACTCAGAGAGTTATCACTGTGTTATCTGTGGTGTTACATAGGACTGCAGGTGACATCTACTACATTATCTGTACTCAGAGAGTTATCACTGTGTTATCTGTGGTGTTACATAGGACTGCAGGTGACACTACTACATTATCTGTACTCAGAGAGTTATCACTGTGTTATCTGTGGTGTTACATAGGACTGCAGGTGACACCTACTACATTATCTGTACTCAGAGAGTTATCACTGTGTTATCTGTGGTGTTACATAGGACTGCAGGTGACATCTACTACATTATCTGTACTCAGAGAGTTATCACTGTGTTATCTGTGGTGTTACATAGGACTGCAGGTGACACTACTACATTATCTGTACTCAGAGACTTATCACTGTGTTATCTGTGGTGTTACATAGGACTGCAGGTGACATCTACTACATTATCTGTACTCAGAGAGTTATCACTGTGTTATCTGTGGTGTTACATAGGACTGCAGGTGACATCTACTACATTATCTGTACTCAGAGAGTTATCACTGTGTGTTATCTGTGGTGTTACATAGGACTGCAGGTGACATCTACTACATTATCTGTACTCAGAGAGTTATCACTGTGTTATCTGTGGTGTTACATAGGACTGCAGGTGACATCTACTACATATCTGTACTCAGAGAGTTATCACTGTGATATCTGTGGTGTTACATAGGACTGCAGGTGACACTACTACATTATCTGTACTCAGAGAGTTATCACTGTGTTATCTGTGGTGTTACATAGGACTGCAGGTGACACCTACTCCATTATCTGTACTCAGAGAGTTATCACTGTGTTATCTGTGGTGTTACATAGGACTGCAGGTGACATCTACTACATTATCTGTACTCAGAGAGTTATCACTGTGTTATCTGTGGTGTTACATAGGACTGCAGGTAACATCTACTACATTATCTGTACTCAGAGAGTTATCACTGTGTTATCTGTGGTGTTACATAGGACTGCAGGTGACATCTACTACATTATCTGTCCTCAGAGAGTTATCACTGTGTGTTATCTGTGGTGTTACATAGGACTGCAGGTGACACCTACTACATTACCTGTACTCAGAGAGTTATCACTGTGTTATCTGTGGTGTTACATAGGACTGCAGGTGACACCTACTACACTACCTGTACTCAGAGAGTTATCACTGTGTTATCTGTGGTGTTACATAGGACTGCAGGTGACATCTACTACATTATCTGTACTCAGAGAGTTATCACTGTGGTATCTGTGGTGTTACATAGGACTGCAGGTGACACCTACTACATTATCTGTACTCAGAGAGTTATCACTGTGTGTTATCTGTGGTGTTACATAGGACTGCAGGTGACATCTACTACATTATCTGTACTCAGAGAGTTATCACTGTGTTATCTGTGGTGTTACATAGGACTGCAGGTGACATCTACTACATTATCTGTACTCAGAGAGTTATCAGTGTGTGTTATCTGTGGTGTTACATAGGACTGCAGGTGACATCTACTACATTATCTGTACTCAGAGAGTTATCACTGTGTTATCTGTGGTGTTACATAGGACTGCAGGTGACACCTACTACATTACCTGTACTCAGAGAGTTATCACTGTGTGTTATCTGTGGTGTTACATAGGACTGCAGGTGACATCTACTACATTATCTGTCCTCAGAGAGTTATCACTGTGTTATCTGTGGTGTTACATAGGACTGCAGGTGACATCTACTACATTATCTGTACTCAGAGAGTTATCACTGTGTGTTATCTGTGGTGTTACATAGGACTGCAGGTGACATCTACTACATTATCTGTACTCAGAGAGTTATCACTGTGTTATCTGTGGTGTTACATAGGACTGCAGGTGACATCTACTACATTATCTGTACTCAGAGAGTTATCACTGTGTTATCTGTGGTGTTACATAGGACTGCAGCTGACATCTACTACATTATCTGTACTCAGAGAGTTATCACTGTGTGTTATCTGTGGTGTTACATAGGACTGCAGGTGACACCTACTACATTACCTGTACTCAGAGAGTTATCACTGTGTGTTATCTGTGGTGTTACATAGGACTGCAGGTGACACCTACTACATTATCTGTACTCAGAGAGTTATCACTGTGTTATCTGTGGTGTTACATAGGACTGCAGGTGACATCTACTACATTATCTGTACTCAGAGAGTTATCACTGTGTTATCTGTGGTGTTACATAGGACTGCAGGTGACACCTACTACATTATCTGTACTCAGAGAGTTATCACTGTGTTATCTGTGGTGTTACATAGGACTGCAGGTGACATCTACTACATTATCTGTACTCAGAGAGTTATCACTGTGTTATCTGTGGTGTTACATAGGACTGCAGGTCTCTGACCTCCTGCCATTACCTGTTGCTGCTGGGAAAAACACGCCAAACACAGTGAAGAAGTTTTCTCCAGGGGTGTAGTCTGGAAATGTGTTATTAAAAAGCAAATCCTCAGAGTATCCGACAAATCCGTGATCTGAGGAGAGAAAGTGCAGGATAATACTTACACAGAGTAGTCAGGGAGTGGGGGTGGTGCGGCTATACCTGACATGAAGGGCTGTCACAATGTAACGTTTGGGTGGTTTCAGGATTTCAGGTCTTTCTCTTGGTGTCGGTGATAGAGATTCCATAGAATGTGGCAGAACCCCTCCCCCACCCACCCCGACACCCCATTATCTGGAGGAAAGCTCTGGCTTCAGTCAGTGAGAGCCCCAGATAACGGGGACACATTCTCCGCTCTCATCTTTCCAGCCGCCCCTTATCTCTTCCTGCCCTGCCCGCTCTTTCCACAAGTCACAATCAGATACCTGTTCAAAGAATGACAAAAAATCCGAAGGCAATAAAAACATCTGATGACATCACCAGAACAGCCCCGGTGGTGCACCCAGGACAATGGGGCGCAGGGTTAAAGCTGGTGCCACCTATAGTGTGATCGCAGCCCCTCACCCATCTGTTACACTGTCCCTCATATACAGTAGACACAGCTATAGGGGATGCTATAGGGGACTCTGGTCTAGGACTTGATATTTTAATATTGGGGCCCACAAGCAGTCTATACATTGCCCCGGCCACATCCTATACCCTTCTTATATATGTTCAGAGACTGAAGAGAAGGGACAGAAGATTCCTCGTCATAGTTAATGTGGCCCCTGCAGCGCCCCCTCATCATCACCCCAGCCTACTGTGGCCCCTGCAGTGTCCCCTCATCATCACCCCAGCCTACTGTGGACCCTGCAGTGTCCCCTCATCATCACCCCAGCCTACTGTGGCCCCTGCAGTGTCCCCTCATCATCACATCAGCCTACTGTGGCCCCTGCAGCGCCCCCTCATCATCACATCAGCCTACTGTGGCCCCTGCAGTGTCCCCTCATCATCACATCAGCCTACTGTGGCCCCTGCAGTGTCCCCTCATCATCACATCAGCCTACTGTGGCCCCTGCAGTGTCCCCTCATCATCACATCAGCCTACTGTGGCCCCTGCAGCGTCCCCTCATCATCACATCAGCCTACTGTGGCCCCTGCAGCGCCCCCTCATCATCACATCAGCCTACTGTGGCCCCTGCAGCGCCCCCTCATCATCACATGAGCCTACTGTGGCCCCTGCAGTGTCCCCTCATCATCACATCAGCCTACTGTGGCCCCTGCAGTGTCCCCTCATCATCACATCAGCCTACTGTGGCCCCTGCAGTGTCCCCTCATCATCACCCCAGCCTACTGTGGCCCCTGCAGCGCCCCCTCATCATCACATCAGCCTACTGTGGCCCCTGCAGCGCCCCCTCATCATCACATCAGCCTACTGTGGCCCCTGCAGTGTCCCCTCATCATCACATCAGCCTACTGTGGTCCCTGCAGAGTCCCCTCTTCACCACCAGCCTGGCGCTGCCACTACATCCTCCGTGCTAGCCCCTAGCCTGGCAGGAGTCCAGCTCAGCACTGCTCAGTCCGCCGCTGTCCTGGCGCTGCTCACGTCTGATGTCATGCCTCATCTATGTGCAGTAATTGGAAAAACCTGCAGAAAGAGATTTCCTCTACCACAAGTGCAGAGTCCAGAACCCGACACATCCCCGAGGCCCAGAACCCGACACATCCCCGAGGCCCAGAACCCGACACGTCCCCGAGGCCCAGAACCCACAGCACATCACAATTTTGCCCCAATCCTATTCCCAGCTTGTGCTCAGGGTGGGGTTTTAGCCTCTGGATGTAAAGAACAGCAAGCAGAGATCTACAATAGTCAAGATGGTCGCAAAACAACTTATAAAGTGCTAAAGCTTTATTTACATAGGACTGCGCCAGCCCCCCCGGATTTACCGACAGCTTCATACAAAAACCACTTTACAGCCAACTCGAGAGCATGGCAGACACTGGCGTCCTGGATACTGCTCTATACAGCACCCTGGACAAGGTTCTATAGGGCACCCTGGACACAGTCTTACATAGTGCTCTGGATACAGTTCTATACGGTACCCTGGACAAGGTTCTATAGGGCACTTTGGACACAGTCTTATATGGTGCTCTGGATACGGCTCTATAGGGCACCCTGGACACAGTCTTACATAGTGCTCTGGATACAGTTCTATATGGTACCCTGGACAAGGTTCTATAGGGCACTTTGGACACAGTCTTATATGGTGCTCTGGATACGGCTCTATAGGGCACCCTGTACACAGTCTTATATGCTGCCCTTGATACAGTTCTATAGGGCACCCTGGACAAGGTTCTATAGGGCACCCTGGACACAGTCTTACATAGTGCCCTGGATACAGTTCTATACGGTACCCTGGACAAGGTTCTATAGGGCACTTTGGACACAGTCTTATATGCTGCTCTGGATACGGCTCTATAGGGCACCCTGGACACCGTCTTATATGGTGCTCTGGATACACATTCAAAAAGACATTACCAATCTGAACACTGCAACATTTGTTTATTTCCGGTAGTTGTGGAGCACTCGGGGCGGCAGCGCGGCCTCCAGAGTCTATGAGCATAGTCGCCCCATACACCCCGTGTGTGCCGCCAGCCCTGTGTAGCGACAGGAAGGCTGCCGTCTGGATAGATGTGGGTCTACACAGAACAAATGACAACCACATCCTTCCTGCCCCCTGTACCCGGGCCGGGCACACCCTGCAACTTCCAGGGAGGAAAACAAGAGTCTGCGATCCTAATCTTCAGATCTGAAGTCCTTGTAGGAGCAAAAGCAGAAAAGGCCTGGAGCTGAGAGGGGGCAGCGGTCCGGCACTTGTGTGGTTATCCTGTGTCATCAGGACATGCTGCAGGGATGCTATATACACACACATTACATATATATATGTATAGAAGGAGCAGGGTCAGGTGGGCTCAGGGATCTCCATATAACCCCGGTATCTCACAGTGCACAGACAGACGAGGGGTAATGAGGTGAAGATAATACAAAGAACTATGAGACATAAGTCCCAAGAGGGTGCAAACCGAAGTCATGGAATAGCGGCGCCCCCTGCTGGACACCACTGTGTAATGCAGCACCAAGACACAGAGCCAGGGAGAAGAGAAGGGGCCGAGTCTGACGCTTCACGGCCTAATCCACACAAGATGCTCAAAGTTCTTACCTGGATCCAGGTGAGTGAAGGAGCCGATGACAAAGTCCAGGGTGGAGATGGCGAGAAGGAGGAGGAGGAGGAGCTGCAGACGGATGATCCACGTCACTCCGGCCAGATTAATACCTAGCAGCCCCACCAGCACAGCCAGCGAGATGCCCCGCACCACCCAAGTGCTCTCCAGGTGCAGGAGGTCAGAGACGGACTCGGCAAAGCCAGTGATGTACATGGCACCTGCAACACACCTGCGCAGCGGCTCAGTCACGGGAGGGACGAACACCTAGATTGTAAGCTCCGGGGTCTAGGTCTAACCTTAGATGAGGCTGTTACTTACCTGTCCAAATATATAGAGAAGACCAACCGTTCCCCCCAACTTTGCCCCCTAGGACAGTGGAAATCATGGAGTAGACGCCGCCACTACCGATGCTGCATCTCTCACACACGCCAATACCGGATAAGACTGTCACCAGAGCCACGAGGATGACAATGGAGACCAGGAATATTCCCAGGATAATCCCTGTGTTACCCTGAGAGGGGAGAAGCAATACAATACATAAGAACATAATATTAGGTAGTCTACTTCTACACTCCCATTTATTTTCCTGTCAGTCTTTACTGCACTTCTGGCATTCTCTTCATGAAAGAAAGCTAATGAGGATCATTAAGACATTAAGATCCTCCTGAAGTGCCTGCAATAAAATGGTAGATTTATTTATCCTTGTTACAGGAAAACCCATTATATATATATATTATAAAACATTACAAGCACCAGAGGTCACTTCCAACACGACTGCCTAGATGTGGCAATGGGAAGTCTGAGCCCCTCCGGTACCAGGCCCCAGCCAAGACTCAACTCTGCACCCCTATAACTGTTGATATAATCCAGAGTGACGAGGACCCCTGCTGAATGTATGACAACCAGCTGTATATATCATGTCTGAGAGGTTGTCACAGCCCCGCCCCCTGTTACTGACATCACTGATATAATATAATGACATGTGATCAGACATGAGATCCGCACACCTTATACTACAGTACAGCTATTCATCTATTACTACTGACACCCAGCTGTATATATCATGTCTGAGAGGTTGTCACAGCCCCGCCCCCTGTTACTGACATCACTGATATAATATAATGACATGTGATCAGACATGAGATCCGCACACCTTATACTACAGTACAGCTATTCATCTATTACTACTGACACCCAGCTGTATATATCATGTCTGAGAGGTTGTCACAGCCCCGCCCCCTGTTACTGACATCACTGATATAATATAATGACATGTGATCAGACATGAGATCCGCACACCTTATACTACAGTACAGCTATTCATCTATTACTACTGACACCCAGCTGTATATATCATGTCTGAGAGGTTGTCACAGCCCCGCCCCCTGTTACTGACATCACTGATATAATGACATGTGATCAGACATGAGATCCGCACACCTTATACTACAGTACAGCTATTCATCTATTACTACTGACAACCAGCTGTATATATCATGTCTGAGAGGTTGTCACAGCCCCGCCCCCTGTTACTGACATCACTGATATAATGACATGTGATCAGACATGAGATCCGCACACCTTATACTACAGTACAGCTATTCATCTATTACTACTGACAACCAGCTGTATATATCATGTCTGAGAGGTTGTCACAGCCCCGCCCCCTGTTACTGACATCACTGATATAATATAATGACATGTGATCAGACATGAGATCCGCACACCTTATACTACAGTACAGCTATTCATCTATTACTACTGACAACCAGCTGTATATATCATGTGTGAGAGGTTGTCACAGCCCCGCCTCCTGTTACTGACATCACTGATATAATGACATGTGATCAGACATGAGATCCGCACACCTTATACTACAGTACAGCTATTCATCTATTACTACTGACACCCAGCTGTATATATCATGTGTGAGAGGTTGTCACAGCCCCGCCCCCTGTTACTGACATCACTGATATAATGACATGTGATCAGACATGAGATCCGCACACCTTATACTACAGTACAGCTATTCATCTATTACTACTGACACCCAGCTGTATATATCATGTCTGAGGTTGTCACAGCCCCTCCCCCTGTTACTGACATCACTAATATAATGACATGTGATCAGACATGAGATCCGCACACCTTATACTACAGTACAGCTATTCATCTATTACTACTGACAACCAGCTGTATATATCATGTCTGAGAGGTTGTCACAGCCCCCGCCTCCTGTTACTGACATCACTGATATAATGACATGTGATCAGACATGAGATCCGCACACCTTATACTACAGTACAGCTATTCATCTATTACTACTGACACCCAGCTGTATATATCATGTGTGAGAGGTTGTCACAGCCCGCCCCCTGTTACTGACATCACTGATATAATGACATGTGATCAGACATGAGATCCGCACACCTTATACTACAGTACAGCTATTCATCTATTACTACTGACACCCAGCTGTATATATCATGTCTGAGGTTGTCACAGCCCCTCCCCCTGTTACTGACATCACTAATATAATGACATGTGATCAGACATGAGATCCGCACACCTTATACTACAGTACAGCTATTCATCTATTACTACTGACAACCAGCTGTATATATCATGTCTGAGAGGTTGTCACAGCCCCGCCCCCTGTAATATACTGGGTTGGTCTGCTCTTCTGCTATTGGTCAGGATATAATCACTCACCACAAGCCAACCAGTGCGGAGAAATAAAACCACGCCAAATATATTGATCATACATGAGGTGAAGACGCCGTCCCAGGTGCCGAACAGAACCGGTTCCCAGACAAAGAGCTGGATCTTCCACCACGGCTGTGACTGCAGTTGTGAAACCTGGAAGCAATGTGAACAAGAGTGAGACGACCTGTATAGTAATGAGGGGGGCGCCGCACCCTGAAGGTCCTCGTGGCCGGGCAGTCACCCACCTGGGCGTCCTCATGGAACAGGTCAGTGACGTTTCGGCTCTCAGTCATGTTTTGGTTCACAGGAGGGCGGACAATATTACCGTTCATGTTTGTGACACCGAGAGCAGTGGCCGCGATGATGTCACCTGTAAAGAGTCAGCTGACAGGAGCGGCAGGGCCACCAATTCTCCTCCGGCATCATGACACCTGCACAAACACAAGAAAAAGTCAGTAACACCGGCAGTTCACATGACCAACAGCAGGGCGGAGCTAAACACCCGTCTGATTCCTAGGAGCAGCTCTGGAGGTGAATGGAGAAATTCAGTATAAGTAGATTCTGAGGCGTGCCTGATGCCAGAAGCAAGGGATATTCCAGAAATAGCGCTCCTCCTATCTATGGTGGGCTCTGGTATTGCAGCCCAGGGATCCCTTACATTAATGCAGAGGTCATCAGTCAGCAACCTTCAGTGAAAACTGCAACTCCCAGCATGTTCAATACACCTCTATGGGAGTTCCAATAACAGAAGAGCAAGTATCCATGCTGGGAGTTGTGGTTCCACAACAGCTGGAGTGCCGAGTTGTGCCAGGATCTTGATCCTCAGGCATAAACAGCAGGTGTGAGGAATTAACTCCACGAATCCTGGACAGGAGATGACACAACACTGAGGTCAGGCACCAATGTGCACAGCATCACCCCCAGACCCAAGACCTTCCTTTGTAGCATTAGTGTTACTACAGCTTTAAATTAACCCCTTCAGGCTGTTTTTGTCGCAGCTAAAAACATTATTGGATCCACCATGATGGAGAAATAGCCTTCCTTTAGATTTCCCAAACCTTCTTAGTCCACAAAACTGCAGCAAAAACTGCATGTGTGATTCCAGCCTTAGACCGAGGCCCCACGTGGCCGAAACGCAGCTTTTTTTGTTGCAGATTTAGCTGCAGTTTTTTGAGTCAGAAGTGGATTGAGAAGAAGGGAGAAGGAGAAGAGTTTCCTAGATATTTCCTATTCCTTTGTAGCCATTCTTGGCTTTGCCTCAAAAAACTGCAGCAAAATCTGCAACAAAAAAAAAAAGCTGCGTTTCGGCCACGTGGGGCCTCGGCATTAGAGTGTGTGTCACATTCTAGAGGGAACTTGTCTGACCTCTGAGCCTTGTATGATCTGTAGGTGAAGCGTCTCCGCTTAGCTCCACATATGTAACCGGTTACAATAGCCGTGTAGCCTGGAATTACCTGCGTGAGCCTACAGTGTAACACGTATGTAAGTGCCGCCTCCCGATGTGAGCTCCTACACATGTGCACACCTGGCATCTCCACCCACCTCACCCAGACACTGCCAGGGTCAGAAACTGCCTGGAATGAGGTCATACTCTGCAGCAGACAAGGGGTTAACACAAGCAAACCTTCTAGCACATGATACGGACGCCTCCCGGACTCTGCTTCCTCCTTGTATCTGGGAACTCTCAGCGCACTACAAAGACCAGGCTGGACGGCGACCTAGGTACACCTTGTATCTCTAGATGATAGAATGTTCTGCAAATGACTAAAATACATTCTCTCAGGATCTCTGCTTGCTGTCAGTGAAAGAAAATTCACTTTTATAGCCAAAGGTTCAAAAACAGTCCAGACTTCTCATTCCTGAGGGTTTGTTACAGTGTATCCATTCTAAAACATCCTGTTTGGTAAACAGAGAATCAGTAACACAAAGGCCATCCTAATATAAGGTAACAATGTATCAATATAGAAAAATATATCATAAGGCTGACGCTAGGTTCAAACCTGCGTTTGAGTTTCCGTTCATGGGGTCCACTAATCTGCTTACAAAAGTGGTTACCCGCGGACGCCCTAGAATATAATGGGGTTCCCGCTGAAAAATGCAGAGAGAAAGGTCCTGCTTGCAGGTGTGAACCTCGCCTGAAATCGAGGTTGTGATTGTTTAGAGAGAATACAATTACATCAAACCCTCAGCTGTGACAAGAGGCAACTCAGGACACCTTTTAAAAAAGCAGTAAAAAATAAATGTGACCCCTCAGATAGGAAATGAACCTGTTTGTAAAATTACTAAATAACTTACTGAGCATCAGACTGAGGACACACATCACGGGAAAAGTGGCATTTTTTCTTGCAGATTTTGCTGCAGTTTTTTGAGCTAAAGCAAGGTAGAGATTGAACAGAAGGGAGAAGTGTGACATCATCAGACAGGCACAGTACAGTTAGTGGGCGGAGCTGTGCAGCAATTAGCAGCAGCAGATTGTGAAGCCCATTGATGGAAAGCCACGCCCCTAAAGCCCTTTTCTGCTCATTTGCATAGGGATGAAAGGATGATTTTTACAAGAATAAAGCAGCGTACGTGTTTTTTTCTGCAGCGTTTATTTGCTACATTTCGCTACATGGGGCCTTAGCTTAAAGAGGATTTCCATGCTTGTTCCTACTATAATACTAACCCCAATGTACAAGAATATAACTACTATAATACTGCTCCTATGTACAAGAATATAACTACTATAATACTACTCCTATGTACAAGAATATAACTACTATAATACTACTCCTATGTACAAGAATATAACTACTATAATACTGCCCCTATGTACAAGAATATAAC
The DNA here is from genome assembly GCA_947044405.1 of Leptodactylus fallax. Taxonomy (NCBI): domain Eukaryota; kingdom Metazoa; phylum Chordata; class Amphibia; order Anura; family Leptodactylidae; genus Leptodactylus; species Leptodactylus fallax. Next base: position 61,937 of record CAMRHE010001508.1, on the reverse strand, counting down.
TACTATAATACTGCTCCTATGTACAAGAATATAACTACTATAATACTGCTCCTATGTACAAGAATATAGCTACTATAATACTACCTCCTATGTACAAGAATATAACTACTATAATACTGCTCCTATGTACAAGAATATAACTACTATAATACTGCTCCTATGTACAAGAATATAACTACTATAATACTGCTCCTATGTACAAGAATATAACCACTATAATACTACTCCTATGTACAAGAATATAACTACTATAATACTACCTTCTATGTACAAGAATATAACTACTATAATACTGCTCCTATGTACAAGAATATAACTACTATAATACTACTACTATGTACAAGAATATAACTACTATAATACTGCTCCTATGTACAAGAATATAACTACTATAATACTGCTCATATGTACAAGAATATATCTAATATAATACTGCTCCTATGTACAAGAATATAACTACTATAATACTACTCCTATGTACAAGAATATAACTACTATAATACTGCCCCTATGTACAAGAATATAACTACTATAATACTGCTCCTATGTACAAGAATATAACTACTATAATACTGGTCCTATGTACAAGAATATAACTACTATAATACTGCTCCTATGTACAAGAATATAACTACTATAATACTGCTCCTATGTACAAGAATATAACTACTATAATACTGCTCCTATGTACAAGAATATAACTACTATAATACTGCCCCCTATGTACAAGAATATAACTACTATAATACTACCTCCTATGTACAAGAATATAACTACTATAATACTGCTCCTATGTACAAGAATATAACTACTATAATACCACTCCTATGTACAAGAATATAACTACTATAATACTGCTCCTATGTACAAGAATATAACTACTATAATACTGCCCCCTATGTACAAGAATATAACTACTATAATACTGCCCCCTATGTACAAGAATATAACTAATATAATACTGCTCCTATGTACAAGAATATAACTACTATAATACTACCCCTATGTACAAGAATATAACTACTATAATACTACTCCTATGTACAAGAATATAACTACTATAATACTGCTCCTATGTACAAGAATATAACTACTATAATACTGCTCCTATGTACAAGAATATAACTACTATAATACTGCCCCCTATGTACAAGAATATAACTACTATAATACTGCTCCTATGTACAAGAATATAACTACTATAATACTGCTCCTATGTACAAGAATATAACTACTATAATACTACCTCCTATGTACAAGAATATAACTACTATAATACTACTCCTATGTACAAGAATATAACTACTATAATACTGCTCCTATGTACAAGAATATAACTACTATAATACTGCCCCCTATGTACAAGAATATAACTACTATAATACTACTCCTATGTACAAGAATATAACTACTATAATACTACCTATGTACAAGAATATAACTACTATAATACTACTCCTATGTACAAGAATATAACTACTATAATACTGCCCCCTATGTACAAGAATATAACTACTATAATACTGCCCCTATGTACAAGAATATAACTACTATAATACTACTCCTATGTACAAGAATATAACTACTATAATACTACCCCTATGTACAAGAATATAACTACTATAATACTACCTCCTATGTACAAGAATATAACTACTATAATACTACTCCTATGTACAAGAATATAACTACTATAATACTACCCCTATGTACAAGAATATAACTACTATAATACTGCTCTTATGTACAAGAATATAACTACTATAATACTACCTCCTATGTACAAGAATATAACTACTATAATACTGCTCCTATGTACAAGAATATAACTACTATAATACTGCTCCTATGTACAAGAATAGAACTACTATAATACTACCTCCTATGTACAAGAATATAACTACTATAATACTACCTCCTATGTACAAGAATATAACTACTATAATACTACCTCCTATGTACAAGAATATAACTACTATAATACTGCTCCTATGTACAAGAATATAACTACTATAATACTGCCCCCTATGTACAAGAATAGAACTACTATAATACTGCTTCTATGTACAAGAATATAACTACTATAATACTACCTCCTATGTACAAGAATATAACTACTATAATACTACCTCCTATGTACAAGAATATAACTACTATAATACTGCCTCCTATGTACAAGAATATAACTACTATAATACTGCTCCTATGTACAAGAATATAACTACTATAATACTACCCCTATGTACAAGAATATAACTACTATAATACTACCTCCTATGTACAAGAATATAACTACTATAATACTACCTCCTATGTACAAGAATATAACTACTATAATACTGCTCCTATGTACAAGAATATAACTACTATAATACTGCCCCTATGTACAAGAATATAACTACTATAATACTACCTCCTATGTACAAGAATATAACTACTATAATACTACCTCCTATGTACAAGAATATAACTACTATAATACTGCCTCCTATGTACAAGAATATAACTACTATAATACTACCTCCTATGTACAAGAATATAACTACTATAATACTGCCTCCTATGTACAAGAATATAACTACTATAATACTACCTCCTATGTACAAGAATATAACTACTATAATACTGCTCCTATGTACAAGAATATAACTACTATAATACTGCTCCTATGTACAAGAATATAACTACTATAATACTGCTCCTATGTACAAGAATATAACTACTATAATACTACTCCTATGTACAAGAATATAACTACTATAATACTGCTCCTATGTACAAGAATATAACTACTATAATACTGCTCCTATGTACAAGAATATAAATACTATAATACTACCTCCTATGTACAAGAATATAACTACTATAATACTACTCCTATGTACAAGAATATAACTACTATAATACTGCCCCCTATGTACAAGAATATAACTACTATAATACTACTCCTATGTACAAGAATATAACTACTATAATACTACCTATGTACAAGAATATAACTACTATAATACTACTCCTATGTACAAGAATATAACTACTATAATACTGCCCCCTTTGTACAAGAATATAACTACTATAATACTGCCCCTATGTACAAGAATATAACTACTATAATACTGCCCCCTATGTACAAGAATAAAACTACTATAATACTGCCCCCTATGTACAAGAATATAACTACTATAATACTGCCCCCTATGTACAAGAATATAACTACTATAATACTGCCCCTATGTACAAGAATATAACTACTATAATACTACTCCTATGTACAAGAATATAACTACTATAATACTACCCCTATGTACAAGAATATAACTACTATAATACTGCTCTTATGTACAAGAATATAACTACTATAATACTGCCTCCTATGTACAAGAATATAACTACTATAATACTACCTCCTATGTACAAGAATATAACTACTATAATACTGCTCCTATGTACAAGAATATAACTACTATAATACTGCTCCTATGTACAAGAATATAACTACTATAATACTGCTCCTATGTACAAGAATATAACTACTATAATACTGCTCCTATGTACAAGAATATAACTACTATAATACTGCTCCTATGTACAAGAATATAACTACTATAATACTACCTCCTATGTACAAGAATATAACTACTATAATACTACTCCTATGTACAAGAATATAACTACTATAATACTACTCCTATGTACAAGAATATAACTACTATAATACTACTCCTATGTACAAGAATATAACTACTATAATACTACCTCCTATGTACAAGAATATAACTACTATAATACTGCTCCTATGTACAAGAATATAACTACTATAATACTACTCCTATGTACAAGAATATAACTACTATAATACTGCTCCTATGTACAAGAATATAACTACTATAATACTGCTGCTATGTACAAGAATATAACTACTATAATACTGCCCCCTATGTACAAGAATAGAACTACTATACTACCTCTTGTATATAGGTATATATAGTGTGTACAGGGGTGTATGTAATGTGTACAGGTAAATACAGATGTATATAGTGTGTACAGGTGGATACAGATGTGTATATAGTGTACAGGTGTATATATAGTGTGTACAGGTGGATATAGTGTGTACAGGTGTGTATACTTGTATATATAGTGTGTACAGGTGGATATAGTGTGTATATAGTGTACAGGTGTGTATATAATGTGTACAGGTGTATATAGTGTGTATTTTTTTTTTGTTTATAGTGTGTACAGATGTGCAGGGTTCTGCATATGACAGGCTCGGGTGTAGCACACTCACCCGCTGCCCCTCACTCACCCGCTGCCCCTCACTCACCCGCTCCCCTGTGTCAGGTGTCCCCGGGATCAGCCCTTTGCGTCACCTCAGCCACGTGTTACCTCCCGGGCCCCGCCCCGCCCCGCCTCCTCCCTCCGCAGACTTGTCACCTGTTCACACACCGCGCTGTGCCTCTGGAGTCGGTTCTTCTGCGGTACCGTCGTGAGCTCTGGATTATTCGCGCCTTTATGAGGGAAGGGGTCGCAGTACATCAGATCTCCACCCCCTATAGGGTAACTCAGGGCTGCCACCCGGCTACCGCGCACAAATCCTATGACATGTCTGTAGCTTCCCTTCCCCCACTTATCACTATCGCAGGTAGCAGATCAGGAGATCGCGTTATGCGTTATGTCACCTGAGACCTGGCCTTGGGGCATGTTCATACAGGACAGGTTCTTCCATACCTGTGACTGGGGCTGTTGCTGCAGCAAGTGCAGCGATTTCCACAAACCTCATTAAGATGTATGAGACAGACAAAGAAACGTCAGCACTAAACCTGCTGCGTGTGAACGGGGTTATAGGGGCAGATATAGAGGAGGGGGTTACATGAGCGGGGGCAGATATAGGGGAGGGGGGTTACATGAGGAGCGGGGCAGCTATAGAGGAGGGGGTTACATGAGCGGGGGCAGATATAGAGGAGGGGGTTACATGAGCGGGGGCAGATATAGAGGAGGGGGTTACATGAGGAGTGGGGGCAGATATAGAGGAGGGGGGTTACATGAGCGGGGGCAGATATAGAGGAGGGGGTTACATGAGGCGGGGGCAGATATAGAGGAGGGGGTTACATGAGGAGTGGGGCAGATATAGAGGAGGGGGTTACATGAGCGGGGGCAGATATAGAGGAGGGGGGTTACATGAGCGGGGGCAGATATAGAGGAGGGGGTTACATGAGGAGTGGGGCAGATATAGAGGAGGGGGGTTACATGAGCGGGGGCAGATATAGAGGTGGGGGGTTACATGAGGAGCGGGGGCAGATATAGTGGAGGGGGGTTACATGAGCGGGGGCAGATATAGGGGAGGGGGTTACATGAGGAGCGGGGGCAGATATAGAGGAGGGGGTTACATGAGGAGCGGGGCAGATATAGGGGAGGGGGTTACATGAGGAGCGGGGGCAGATATAGAGGAGGGGGGTTACATGAGGAGCGGGGCAGATATAGAGGAGGGGGTTACATGAGTGGGGGCAGATATAGAGGAGGGGGTTACATGAGGAGAGGGGCAGATATAGAGGAGGGGGTTACATGAGGAGTGGGGCAGATATAGAGGAGGGGGGTTACATGAGAAGTGGGGGCAGATATAGAGGAGGGGGTTACATGAGGAGTGGGGGCAGATATAGAGGAGGGGGTTACATGAGGAGAGGGGCAGATATAGAGGAGGGGGTTACATGAGGAGCGGGGGCAGATATAGAGGAGGGGGTTACATGAGGAGCGGGGGCAGATATAGAGGAGGGGGTTACATGAGGAGCGGGGGCAGATATAGAGGAGGGGGTTACATGAGGAGCCGGGGCAGATATAGAGGAGGGGGGCAGATATAGAGGAGGGGGTTACATGAGGAGCGGGGGCAGATATAGAGGAGGGGGTTACATGAGGAGAGGGGGCAGATATAGAGGATGGGGTTACATGAGGAGCGGGGGCAGATATAGAGGAGGGGGTTACATGAGGAGCGGGGGCAGATATAGAGGAGGGGGTTACATGAGGAGCCGGGGCAGATATAGAGGAGGGGGCAGATATAGAGGAGGGGGGTTACATGAGCGGGGGCAGATATAGAGGAGGGGTTACATGAGGAGAGGGGGCAGATATAGAGGAGGGGGTTACATGAGGAGCGGGGCCAGATATAGAGGAGGGGGTTACATGAGGAGCGGGGGCAGATATAGAGGAGGGGGTTACATGAGGAGAGGGGGCAGATATAGAGGAGGGGGTTACATGAGGAGCGGGGGCAGATATAGAGGAGGGGGTTACATGAGGAGCGGGGGCAGATATAGAGGAGGGGGTTACATGAGGAGCCGGGGCAGATATAGAGGAGGGGGCAGATATAGAGGAGGGGGTTACATGAGCGGGGGCAGATAAAGAGGAGGGGGTTACATGAGGAGAGGGGGCAGATATAGAGGATGGGGTTACATGAGGAGCGGGGGCAGATATAGAGGAGGGGGTTACATGAGGAGCGGGGGCAGATATAGAGGAGGGGGTTACATGAGGAGCCGGGGCAGATATAGAGGAGGGGGCAGATATAGAGGAGGGGGTTACATGAGGAGCGGGGGCAGATATAGAGGAGGGGGTTACATGAGGAGAGGGGGCAGATATAGAGGATGGGGTTACATGAGGAGCGGGGGCAGATATAGAGGAGGGGGTTACATGAGGAGCGGGGGCAGATATAGAGGAGGGGGTTACATGAGGAGCCGGGGCAGATATAGAGGAGGGGGCAGATATAGAGGAGGGGGTTACATGAGCGGGGGCAGATATAGAGGAGGGGGTTACATGAGGAGAGGGGGCAGATATAGAGGAGGGGGTTACATGAGGAGCGGGGGGCAGATATAGAGGAGGGGGTTACATGAGGAGCGGGGGCAGATATAGAGGAGGGGGTTACATGAGGAGAGGGGGGGCAGATATAGAGGAGGGGGTTACATGAGGAGCGGGGGCAGATATAGAGGAGGGGGTTACATGAGGAGCGGGGGCAGATATAGAGGAGGGGGTTACATGAGGAGCCGGGGCAGATATAGAGGAGGGGGGCAGATATAGAGGAGGGGGTTACATGAGCGGGGGCAGATAAAGAGGAGGGGGTTACATGAGGAGAGGGGGCAGATATAGAGGATGGGGTTACATGAGGAGCGGGGGCAGATATAGAGGAGGGGGTTACATGAGGAGCGGGGGCAGATATAGAGGAGGGGGTTACATGAGCGGGGGCAGATATAGAGGAGGGGGTTACATGAGTGGGGGCAGATATAGAGGAGGGGGTTACATGAGGAGCGGGGGCAGATATAGAGGAGGGGGTTACATGAGGAGAGGGGGCAGATATAGAGGAGGGGGCAGATATAGAGGAGGGGGTTACATGAGTGGGGGCAGATATAGAGGAGGGGGGTTACATGAGGATCGGGGGCAGATATAGAGGAGGGGGTTACATGAGCGGGGGCAGATATAGAGGAGGGGGCAGATATACAGGAGGGGGTTACATGAGGAGCGGGGGCAGATATAGAGGAGGGGGGTTACATGAGGAGCGGGGGCAGATATAGAGGAGGGGGTTACATGAGGAGCGGGGGCAGATATAGAGGAGGGGGTTACATGAGCGGGGGCAGATATAGAGGAGGGGGTTACATGAGGAGCGGGGGCAGATATAGAGGAGGGGGTTACATGAGGAGAGGGGGCAGATATAGAGGAGGGGGTTACATGAGCGGGGGCAGATATAGAGGAGGGGGTTACATGAGGGGGGGGCAGATATAGAGAGGAGGGGGGGTTACATGAGGAGCGGGGCAGATATAGAGGAGGGGGTTACATGAGGAGCGGGGGCAGATATAGAGGAGGGGGTTACATGAGGAGAGGGGGCAGATATAGAGGAGGGGGTTACATGAGCGGGGGCAGATATAGAGGAGGGGGCAGATATAGAGGAGGGGTTACATGAGCGGGGCAGATATAGAGGAGGGGGTTACATGAGCGGGGGCAGATATAGAGGAGGGGGCATGAGGGCGGGGAGATTGAGGAGGGGGTTACATGAGGGCGGGGGCAGATATAGAGGAGGGGGTTACATGAGGAGCGGGGGCAGATATAGGGGAGGGGGTTACATGAGGAGAGGGGCAGATATAGAGGAGGGGGTTACATGAGGAGCGGGGGCAGATATAGAGGAGGGGGTTACATGAGGAGCGGGGGCAGATATAGAGGAGGGGGTTACATGAGGAGCGGGGGCAGATATAGAGGAGGGGGTTACATGAGGAGCGGGGGCAGATATAGAGGAGGGGGTTACATGAGGAGCGGGGGCAGATATAGAGGAGGGGGCAGATATAGAGGAGGGGGTTACATGAGGAGCGGGGGCAGATAAAGAGGAGGGGGTTACATGAGGGGAGGGGGCAGATATAGAGGAGGGGGTTACATGAGGAGCGGGGGCAGATATAGAGGAGGGGGTTACATGAGGAGAGGGGCAGATATAGAGGAGGGGGTTACATGAGGAGAGGGGGGCAGATATAGAGGAGGGGGTTACATGAGGAGCGGGGGCAGATATAGAGGAGGGGGTTACATGAGGAGCGGGGGCAGATATAGAGGAGGGGGTTACATGAGGAGCGGGGGCAGATATAGAGGAGGGGGTTACATGAGGCGGGGGCAGATATAGAGGAGGGGGGTTACATGAGGAGCGGGGGCAGATATAGAGGAGGGGGTTACATGAGGAGCGGGGGCAGATATAGAGGAGGGGGTTACATGAGGAGCGGGGGCAGATATAGAGGAGGGGGTTACATGAGGAGCGGGGGCAGATATAGAGGAGGGGGTTACATGAGGAGCGGGGGCAGATATAGAGGAGGGGGTTACATGAGGAGCGGGGGCAGATATAGAGGAGGGGGTTACTGCTGATCACACTGGAGCCGCGGTATTTTTGGGGGCATCTGATGGGTTGGGGGTCCTTCGGCTCCTTTGTTTCCATAATTCCTATTCACTTGTAAGGGTCTGTTACAATGTATCAGTGCAGAGAATCCTCTGTGAGCTAAACACAGCAGTATAAATCTCTCTCCTGTAGTTTGTTACAATGTATCAGTGCAGATAAGGCTGGGGGGACATCTGTGCTCTGTGAGTGCTCAAGGGATTTTCTCTCCGTATTTTTCGGGGGACCCGGGTCCAAGGATTTCCGCAGGTAACTGCTTTTTAAGAGGATTGGGTTTCTGTTTTTCAGGTGCCCAAGTGGTGAGAACCTCGAGTAACGTGTAACATAGAAGAGAGGCGAGCCCATCCCCAGGGGGCAGCAGGAGAGGGCGGGAGGAGACGCCGCGCTCAGGTATAAGGAATGAGAGTTTGGGGAGTCCGAGACAATGGCCGAGTGTCCCGAAGATCATAGAGGAACCTGAAGACAGTGAAGAGAATGTGCAGGGTCAACTGGTCTGTATCCTGCAACTGTGTACAGTCATGGCCAAAAGTTTTGCGAATGATACAAATATTAATTTTTACAAAGTCTACTGCTTCAGTTTTTCTAATGGCAATTTGCATATACTCCAGAATGTTATAAAGAGTGATCAGCTTAACAGCAATTACTTGCAAAGTCAATATTTGCCTAGAAAATGAACTTTATCCCCCAAAACACATTTCAACATCATTGCAGCCCTGCCTTAAAAGGACCACCTAACATCGTTTCAGTGATTGCTCCATTAACACAGGTGTGGGTGTTGATGAGGACAGGGCTGGAGATCAATCTGTCATGATTAAGTAAGAATGACACCACTGGACACTTTAAAAGGAGGCTGGTGCTTGCCATCATTGTTTCTCTTCTGTTAACCATGGTTATCTCTAAAGACACACGTGCAGTCATCATTGCACTGCACAAAAATGGCCTAACTGGGAAGAGTATTGCAGCTAGAAAGATTGCACCTCAGTCAACAATCTATCGCATCATCAAGAACTTCAAGGAGAGAGGTTCCATTGGTGCCAAAAAGGCTCCAGGGCGCCCAAGAAAGACCAGCAAGCGGCAGGACCGTCTCTTAAAAGTGTTTCAGCTGCGGGATGGGGCCACCAGCAGTGCAGAGCTTGCTGAGGAATGGCAGCAGGCAGGTGTGAGTGCATCTGCACGCACTGTGAGGCGGAGACTCTTGGAGCAAGGCCTGGTCTCAAGGAGGGCAGCAAAGAAGCCACTTCTCTCCAGAAAAAACATCAGGGACAGACTGATATTCTGCAAAAGGTACAGGGAGTGGACTGCTGAGGACTGGGGGAAAGTCATTTTCTCTGATGAATCCCCTTTTCCATTGTTTGGAACATCTGGAAAACAGCTTATTCGGAGAAGAAGAGGTGAGCGCTACCACCAGTCTTGTCTCATGCCAACTGTAAAGCATCCTGAAACCATTCATGTGTGGGGTTGCTTCTCAGCCAAGGGAATCGGCTCTCTCACAGTCTTGCCATGAATAAAGAATGGTACCAGAATGTCCTCCAAGAGCAACTTCTCCCAACTGTCCAAGAGCAGTTTGGCGCTCAACAATGCCTTTTCCAGCATGATGGAGCACCTTGCCATAAAGCAAAGGTGATAACTAAATGGCTCAGGGAACAAAACATAGAGATTTTGGGTCCATGGCCTGGAAACTCCCCAGATCTTAATCCCATTGAGAACTTGTGGTCAATCATCAAGAGACGGGTGGACAAACAAAAACCAACAAATTCAGACAAAATGAAAGCATTGATTCTGCAAGAATGGACTGCTATCAGTCAGGATTTGGTCCAGAAGTTGATTGAGAGCATGCCAGGGAGAATTGCAGAGGTCCTGAAGAAGAAGGGTCAACACTGCAAATATTGACTTGCTGCATTAACTCATTCTAACTGTCAATATAAGCTTCTGTTACTCATAATATGAATGCAATTCTATTTCTGTATGTGATAAAAACATCTGACAAACACACATAAAAACCAGAGGGCAGCAGATCATGTGAAAATAGAATATTTGTGTCATTCTCAAAACTTTTGGCCATGACTGTACAGATGTAGCAGAGCTCATAGTATAACTGGTGTTACATAGGACTGCAGGTGACATCTACTCCATTATCTGTACTCAGAGAGTTATCGCTGTGTTATCTGTGGTGTTACATAGGACTGCAGGTGACATCTACTACATTACCTGTACTCAGAGAGTTATCACTGTGCTATCTGTGGTGTTACATAGGACTGCAGGTGACATCTACTACATTATCTGTACTCAGAGAGTTATCACTGTGTTATCTGTGGTGTTACATAGGACTGCAGGTGACACTACTATATTATCTGTACTCAGAGAGTTATCACTGTGCTATCTGTGGTGTTACATAGGACTGCAGGTGACATCTACTACATTATCTGTACTCAGAGAGTTATCCCTGTGTTATCTGTGGTGTTACATAGGACTGCAGGTGACATCTACTACATTATCTGTACTCAGAGAGTTATCACTGTGTTATCTGTGGTGTTACATAGGACTGCAGGTGACACTACTATATTATCTGTACTCAGAGAGTTATCACTGTGTTATCTGTAGTGTTACATAGGACTGCAGGTGACATCTACTCCATTATCTGTACTCAGAGAGTTATCGCTGTGTTATCTGTGGTGTTACATAGGACTGCAGGTGACATCTACTACATTATCTGTACTCAGAGAGTTATCACTGTGTTATCTGTGGTGTTACATAGGACTGCAGGTGACATCTACTACATTATCTGTACTCAGAGAGTTATCACTGTGTTATCTGTGGTGTTACTAGGACTGCGGTGACACCTACTACATTATCTGTACTCAGGGTTATCACTGTGTTATCTGTGGTGTTACATGGACTGCAGGTGACATCTACTACATTATCTGTACTCAGGGTTATCACTGTGTTTCTGTGGTGTTCATGGACTGCGGTGCACCTACTACATTATCTGTACTCAGGGTTATCACTATGTTATCTGTGGTGTTACATGGGACTGCAGGTGCACTACTCATTATCTGTACTCAGAGAGTTATCACTGTGTGTTATCTGTGGTGTTACATAGGACTGCAGGTGACATCTACTACATTATCTGTACTCAGAGAGTTATCACTGTGTGTTATCTGTGGTGTTACATAGGACTGCAGGTGACATCTACTACATTACCTGTACTCAGAGAGTTATCACTGTGTGTTATCTGTGGTGTTACATAGGACTGCAGGTGACACCTACTACATTATCTGTACTCAGAGAGTTATCACTGTGTTATCTGTGGTGTTACATAGGACTGCAGGTGACATCTACTACATTATCTGTACTCAGAGAGTTATCACTGTGTGTATCTGTGGTGTTACATAGGACTGCAGGTGACACCTACTACATTATCTGTACTCAGAGAGTTATCACTATGTTATCTGTGGTGTTACATAGGACTGCAGGTGACACTACTACATTATCTGTACTCAGAGAGTTATCACTGTGTGTATCTGTGGTGTTACATAGGACTGCAGGTGACATCTACTACATTATCTGTACTCAGAGAGTTATCACTGTGTGTATCTGTGGTGTTACATAGGACTGCAGGTGACATCTACTACATTATCTGTATCCAGAGAGTTCTCACTGTGTTATATGTGGTGTTACATAGGACTGCAGGTGACACCCATAACAGTATTCACATGGATGGAGTGAGCGGCGGGGTCTTCAGAGGATGGAGCGAACAGTATAGTCTTGAGAGGATGAAGTGTGCAGCAGTGTTGTAAGAGAGTTGAAAACGAGTGCACTGCCCTGGTACAAAACGTGGCGTATCCCACCAGCACAGTACTATTACTAGGTATGTAACGCCTTATAGTGTACATCGCTGTAGCCTGTGTGTGTGTGAGCGTGTAATGATGTCATCACCAGTGCAGGCACGACCTTGGGTCAATAAATGCCTCATACAGGATGTCACTGTGTAGCTATGGATCAGTCTGAGCTACAGCTGGTGACAAGCGAGGGTGTTGGACTGTGCCCTAGTAGTGTTGTGGGGCCCCTGAGAGTCACGGCTGGGTCATTGCTTAGTGTGTATTCAGCCCACTGTCTCTCTATACGTCTCCATAGACATCTAAGGGTAGATATAGAGGATGGAGCGAGCGGCGGGGTCTTCAGAGGATGGAGGGAGCGGCGGGGTCTGCAGAGGATGGAGGGAGCGGCGGGGTCTCCAGAGGATGGAGCGAGCGGCGGGGTCTGCAGAGGATGGAGGGAGCGGCGGGGTCTCCAGAGGATGGAGCGAGCGGCGGGGTCTTCAGAGGATGGAGCGAGCGGCGGGGTCTGCAGAGGATGGAGGGAGCGGCGGGGTCTCCAGAGGATGGAGCGAGCGGCGGGGTCTGCAGAGGATGGAGCGAGCGGCGGGGTCTGCAGAGGATGGAGCGAGCGGCGGGGTCTTCAGAGGATGGAGCGAGCGGCGGGGTCTGCAGAGGATGGAGGGAGCGGCGGGGTCTCCAGAGGATGGAGCGAGCGGGGGGTCTGCAGAGGATGGAGGGAGCGGCGGGGTCTCCAGAGGATGGAGCGGGGGGCGGGGCTGCAGAGGATGGAGCGAGCGGCGGGGTCTGCAGAGGATGGAGCGAGCGGCGGGGTCTGCAGAGGATGGAGGGAGCGGCGGGGTCTCCAGAGGATGGAGCGAGCGGCGGGGTCTGCAGAGGATGGAGCGAGCGGCGGGGTCTTCAGAGGATGGAGCGAGCGGCGGGGTCTGCAGAGGATGGAGCGAGCGGCGGGGTCTTCAGAGGATGGAGCGAGCGGCGGGGTCTGCAGAGGATGGAGCGAGCGGCGGGGTCTTCAGAGGATGGAGCGAGCAGAGCTTGAGAGGATGAAGTGTGCAGCAGTGTTGAAGAGGTTGAAAATGGTGACTGCCCTGGTCACGTGGCCCACCTTGTTGGCCGTTCACACTGGTGCACTTGCCGCTGGTTCTGTTGATATACTGTGGTTTGTCATGTATGTTGTTGTGCCGTGTCCCCCGCCGTCTATTCTGGTTGTCGCCTTTGTGTCTCGCTGTGCCTGTGTGCGCCTTTGTCTGTCCTCGTTGTGTGGCGTGTTGTGTCTCCCGTGCGGCCGACCTTGGTCTTGCCTCTAGGGGGTCCCTTTTTGGGTTGGGGGGGGTGGCGGGGTCTTCAGAGGTGGGCGGCGGCGGGGTCTGCAGAGGATGGAGCGAGCGGCGGGGTTTCCAGAGGATGGAGCGAGCGGAGGGGCCTGCAGAGGATGGAGCGAGCGGCGGGGTTTCCAGAGGATGGAGCGAGCGGAGGGGCCTTCAGAGGATGGAGCGGCGGCGGGGTTTCCAGAGGATGGAGCGGCGGAGGGGCCCAGGGATGGGCGCGGCGGGGTTTCCAGAGGATGGGCGGCGGCGGGGTCTGCAGAGGATGGAGCGGCGGCGGGGTCTGCAGAGGATGGGCGCGGCGGGGCCCGAGGGGCGAGGGCGGGGCCTTCAGAGGATGGAGCGAGCGGCGGGGTCTTCAGAGGATGGAGCGGCGGCGGGGTCCCCAGAGGATGGGCGGCGGGGGGCCTTCAGAGGATGGAGCGAGCGGCGGGGTTCAGAGGATGGAGCGGCGGAGGGGCCTTCAGAAAATGGAGCGAGCGGCGGGGTCTCCAGAGGAAGGAGCGGGGCTCGGGGGGAGGGGCGGGGGCCGGGGGTCTGCGGAGGTGGGCGGCGGGGTCTCCAGAGGATGGAGCGAGCGGCGGGGTCTCCAGAGGATGGAGCGAGCGGCGGGGTCTCCAGGGTGGAGCGGCCGGGCGAGGATGGAGCGAGCGGAGGGGCCTCCAGAGGATGGAGCGAGCGGCGGGGTTTCCAGAGGATGGAGCGAGCGGCGGGGCCTTCAGAGGATGGAGCGAGCGGCGGGGTCTCCAGAGGATGGAGCGAGCGGCGGGGGGGGGCCCAGAGGATGGGGAGCGGCGGGGTCTCCAGAGGAAGGAGCGAGAGGCGGGGTCTCAGAGGATGGGCGGCGGCGGGGTCTCCAGAGGATGGAGCGAGAGGCGGGGCCTTCAGAGGATGCAGCGAGCGGCGGGGTCTCCAGAGGATGGAGCGAGAGGCGGGGTCTCCAGAGGATGGAGCGGGCGGGGTCCCGGGGCGGCGTCGGGTGGGCGGGGGGGGTGGAGCGGCGGGGGTCTCCAGAGGATGGAGCGAGCGGCGGCGGCGGGGTCTCCAGAGGAAGGAGCGAGAGGCGGGGCCTTCAGAGGATGGAGCGAGCGGCGGGGTTTCCAGAGGATGGAGCGAGCGGCGGGGCCTTCAGAGGATGGAGCGAGCGGCGGGGTTCCTTCAGAGGATGGAGCGAGCGGCGGGGTCTCCAGAGGATGGAGCGAGAGGGGGGGCCTTCAGAGGGGGGGCGGCGGGGTCTCCAGAGGATGGAGCGAGCGGCGGGGCCTTCAGAGGATGGAGCGAGCGGCGGGGGGTCCAGAGGATGGAGCGAGGGCGGGGCTCAGAGGGGGGGAGCGGCGGGGCTCGGGGGGGGTGCTCCAGAGGATGGAGCGAGCGGCGGGGTCTCCAGAGGATGGAGCGAGCGGGGGGCCTTCAGAGGATGGAGCGAGCGGCGGGGTCTTCAGAGGATGGAGCGAGCGGCGGGGTCTGCAGAGGATGGAGCGGGAGGGGGGGGGGGGGGGGGGGGGGGGGGGGGGGGGGGGGGGCGGGGGGGGCGGCGGGGTCCAGAGGAGGGCGGGGCGGGGTCTCCAGAGGATGGAGCGAGCGGCGGGGTCTCCAGAGGAAGGAGCGAGAGGCGGGGCCTTCAGAGGATGGAGCGAGCGGTGGGGTCTCCAGAGGATGGAGCGAGCGGCGGGGTCTCCAGAGGAAGGAGCGAGAGGCGGGGCCTTCAGAGGATGGAGCGAGCGGTGGGGTCTTCAGAGGATGGAGCGAGCGGCGGGGTCTCCAGAGGAAGGAGCGAGAGGCGGGGCCTCAGGGTGGGGGGGCGGGGGGGGGGCCGGGGTCTCCAGAGGAAGGAGCGAGAGGCGGGGTCTCCAGAGGAAGGAGCGAGCGGGGCCGGGGCCTTCAGAGGATGGAGCGAGCGGCGGGGTCTTCAGAGGATGGAGCGAGCGGCGGGGTCTCCAGAGGATGGAGCGAGCGGCGGGGCCTCCAGAGGATGGAGCGAGCGGCGGGGTCTCCAGAGGAAGGAGCGAGCGGCGGGGCCTTCAGAGGATGGAGCGAGCGGCGGGGTCTCCAGAGGATGGAGCAAGCGGCGGGGTCTCCAGAGGAAGGAGCGAGAGGCGGGGCCTTCAGAGGATGGAGCGAGCGGCGGGGTCTCAGGGGGTGGCGGGGGCTCCAGAGGAAGGAGCGAGAGGCGGGGTCTCCAAAGGATGGAGCGAGCAGCGGGGTCTTCAGAGGATTCAGCAAGCAGGATCTAACGTTGCGACCTCCATATATTGAGAGAAGAAACTGTAAAGAGAATCCTCATCCTAAAGAGCTTCTAATCATCTAACCACAGCCCAGGCAGCTTTATCGGCTGGACAGATGGACAGTTCTGTGGGGTTTGGGGTTATCAGACGGGTGGAGGTGACGGACGCGACACTACAGTGTAAGAGCGATACTGAACATATCCTACAGGCCACAGCCAGTTGTATCTGAGTCAACCACCAATATGTTCCAGCGATGCAGCAGTGCCCCCTGTGGCAGAACCCAGATATTCTACATTGAGCCCCTTATATGCCCCCTGCTGGTCTCGGGGTGTAAGGCCTCTAGTCCATGAGGCTGCACAGGGTGGGGTATCCGTATCCTCGCAGGCACTGTATACATAAAACAGGAAATTTTAATTGAAAATATTTGCTAAATTATTTCTTTTCTTAAGGCCCATTTCAACATTTTGTTACGGATTGCAAAAGCGTTCACCCCCTTCCAGCAGAGCTGGCGGTAACGCAGGGAGCTGCGGCCCGGACCTGGCGATGATAAAGCACACGATACGTACACAATTGATTTTATTCATTAGAAATGATAATCTGCGGGTTTGGTCAGGAAATCTGCCTGCAGGGTGACAACCTCGAAATAAAACCAACGACAGCAGAACAGAAGAGTCAGAAAAGCAAACAGAGTACGCAGCAGAAAAGTGTCCGTGTGATGGCGCCTCCAGCTGGTGACTGGCTGCAACTGCAAGGCGATATAAAGAGACAATCTCATTACATAGCGGCGACGCTGCGGGGAGGAACCTGCTGCAGGCGTCCCCTCTCCGTACCCAACACGCACCCTACAGCCCTGTCACTAAGGCATTCCCCTCCCCCAGTCCTCGCACAGGGCGCTTTTGGGTTATTGCATAAACCTATAACTTTCTAATTGACTTTGCAGTTCATTTCCTTCGACATTTTCAAGATCTCTGCTCTGTGAATAGGACCCTGAGAAGCGATCCTGGCCTAATCCTCACAGCTGAGGGTGTGTTACAGTTGCATCCAGTCTCGGACTACTTTTCCATCATCATTCTCGTGGTGCTAGAGGAGATTCGGAGAGGATTTCACCCTGACAATTCCCTTAGTTTCCAGGCTCCTTGTACCTTTCCCTGTTTTCCGCTGATCTCCTACATTACTGATCTCGGCTCGCTCTCCTGGTTAAAGGGATTATCGGGTTTCTATGATGCATCACCGGTACCGAGCCAGTGTGGGAGCGCTGCTCACGGGAGTGTAGGCACTGCAGCGCTCCCCCATAGAAGTCTTGCTGATTTGGCTCCATTGTGGCTCGGACTCTGGTCTTCCTTACTGGTTTTGACCCTGGCTTGTACAGTTTTTAGGCTCTGGTTATACCCAGAAGGTCTCTATTCACTGACGGCAAGCAGAGATCTTGGAGACCGGGAAGAACTGACATACAAAGTCTATTAGAAAGCTGCAGAACTTTTCATCATCTTCATTTTACATAAAACCAGGAAATCCCAATTATAGTAGGAGAAATGGCTGCCAGACGTCTGTGACGCCCGAAGATCTGTCAACCCCTTAAAAATGGAGAAACCTGACACCCAAAATGTAATGTCTATGGGCAGGTTACTAGTGCCAGGGTGTCAGAGACCAAACCAATGGCACACGGGACACGGAGGTGCAGGAGGAGGCGCTACATTACTGACGTCCCGGCCTTCAGCAAAGGGGACGAAACCTTCAGGGGAAAATATTACAATCCATTCCTAAGCAGAACGTTGACTGGAAGACTGATAAAGCTGGAGGGGGTAATACTGTATGGGGGGGCAATAACATCATAACTAATACTGCAAGATGTAAACACAACCGATTAGCAACCATTAAAGGGGATGGGCTGAGCAGCGGTCCCTGCACTTGTCGTGTAGGTCACACTCTCACCCCTTCCCAAAGAATTAACCACTAAAATCCCTTAATCCCCGCTTGTGCTATCCTGTCATGTTACATATCTATAGGAAAGCTGGGTGACAACAATCAGGACTCCTCATATGGCTCTCCCAGGCAGTCACCCTGCTTTTCTAGAGCTCTGAATGGATAATACGTACAACTACGTGGAAAGTTATGGGGCTGGGGGATGTGCCGATCAGGACTCTAGGAAAGCTGGTCTGATGGGACTATTAACCCTCTGATAGGACAACCCTAGGGCTTATATTTACCAGGGATTTAGGGGGCTCTTTAAGAGCAGTTTAGTGTGAGCTGACAAGTGGGCAGGCGGGCCGGGCTACCCCAACCCTCGACTTCTGCCCATTTCTTCTATCAAGCCGCACATTAAAGCTTTAGACGTAACAAAGCTCCAAGGAACAAATGTAATAAAAAGTACCTCTAAAATCATCAGAAAAATCTACATAAAGTGCGGGGAGCGAATTACGGGGATCACTATCTGCACGCAGGATGTCCATCAGTCTCTCCCTTATACAGAAATCGCCTTAAAAACTGCAGAAAATCCCAAGAAATTAATAAAATCGGAGATGGAGGACAAGAAGTTAGCGGCAACGACACACGGAGACGACCCTCATAAAAAAAGCTGCATGGAAATGATATAAAGAGGACTCTGCAGCTTTCCTTCCTGCTGGGGGCCCGCCCCGTATAAAGAGGACTCTGCAGCTTTCCTTCCTGCTATAAAGAGGACTCTGCAGCTTTACTTCCTGCTATAAAGAGAACTCTGCAGCTTTACTTCCTGCTATAAAGAGTAATAAGGCTGCAGCTTTACTTCCTGCTATAAAGAGGACTCTGCAGCTTTACTTCCTGCTATAAAGAGGACTCTGCAGCTTTCCTTCCTGCTATAAAGAGGACTCTGCAGCTTTCCTTCCTGCTATAAAGAGGACTCTGCAGCTTTACTTCCTGCTATAAAGAGGACTCTGCAGCTTTACTTCCTGCTATAAAGAGGACTCTGCAGCTTTACTTCCTGCTATAAAGAGGACTCTGCAGCTTTACTTCCTGCTATAAAGAGAACTCTGCAGCGTTTACTTCCTGCTATAAAGAGGACTCTGCAGTTTTCTAAGGATATGTTCACACAGAAGTTTTTCATGGTGATCTCAATGCAGAAAACCTGTCAAAATCAGCATGGTCTGAATGACTGATTTCACTTCTTTTTTCAGCGTTTTGCCCCATCCTGCTGCGTCTTGAACAATGGAAACAGAAATGGATCTACATCAGATGGCGCCTGCTCATCCGCCCCATGGATTGGGGCTACTCAGGGTGCAGTCCCGCAGCAGGAGCTGTGAAAGAAACCCGAGGATCAGTCTTGGATTTCTACCTCAGCCTCCACAGCAATAATAGACATCAGAATTTCCGGCATGTACTTTCTTCTGTGTGAACATACCCTAATAGTATGGCCCAGGTTTATCAGAAGTGACATCACTGTGACAGGTGTATGACGTAAGCACATTACTACCAGGTGTTCTAGTCTGTCCATAGGCCTTATGACCTGAACTTCCTCACACATCTCTAGGATCTAGTCAGCCATTGAGACAGAAGACCTGAGCGTAATACAGGTGCAAATACGTGCCCATGTTCTTGCTACACAGTAAGCCACGCCCAGTTTTTACGCTACTGAAATGACGTGCATAGCACTAAGGGTTAATAAATATGTCTCACAGGTAACAACAACTGCAGATACACTGATAAATTTGGGCCCGGCTGTTTCCATTCCTCACCATTTCAACATCTCTGCTTGCTGTCAGCAAATAGACAACAAAATGCCCCGTCCTGCTCACACAGGTGACTTGCTACAACGTATCAGTATAGACACATCATCCGTACAGTTTGTTACAATGTTTCAGTTTGGAGCCCACATTGTTTAGCTACCACACACACTGTAACATCCCCTCAGCTGTGTGAACAGGTCTAGGTAAGGACTGTTTTTAAGTGTCACTGACAGCAAGCACAGATCTTGACAACTGGAATGAAACACAAGTCTATTACAGAGCTGTGGAACTTTTCACTGTCCAGTGATAAAGCCTCATTTACATAGGACTGCAGGACCCATGCCTGCGCCTCCGACTCGACTAGTTTGGATGGGACTGGGAATTTTCTGGGAAGGTTTGACACTCTAAAACGGGATTACCACGGAGTGGTCTAGCAATCTGGACGCCATTTTTACATGTGGCAGCATTTAGCGTCGCTTCCAGATCGGGAGAGAGAATAATTTATAATTCACAATGTAAGTGCTCGCTTCAATAAGTGCTTTAGTTCATATCTCGAGGAGCTGAAATGTCAGGACGGACGCCGATTACGTCCTTATAACCTGCAGTGCACCGTGACACCGCAAGGACAGAGAACGGCGTCAGGACACGATCACGTCTGGGAACTGCAGGTCTATAAAGTGCTAAAGGTAAAGAACAGCTCCAGTCATTGTGAAGCGCTGCACGCCCTCCTGCCCATAGATGGCGCTCTGTGCATGAGCTGGTGTCCGCCCACGTGACTAGGACACCAAATCCACCCATTACTATTACAATAGCGCCCCCTATGGACAGGACTGTCAGCAGTGACTGAAGTTGCTCTTTCATATGATTCAGTAGTGGGATTCTGCGAGGTCCCAAAAGGCTTTGCCCAACGCTGTGAATACACCGAGAGTGAATAGTGGCTCCGAACCCATCAGGCCCATCTGGTGAGCCAAGGCCATTTACCATTGGTATCTCTATGGCCAGGTGAGCGCATTTATTTCGGGAAGGGGCTATTAGTCCGGCCACATGCCGTCAGCTTCGTGTCTCGTGTGTACGAGCAGCTTCTGCAGATCTGGTCTGTGCAGATACAGTAAAGCTCTTTTCTTACATGTTTGGCCGCTAAAGCGCTCGCCTAAATAACCTACCAGTCTAAAAGCTGGAAACTACATTTTTTTTTTCTTTTTTATGCGTTTCTTACTCCTGCCACTGACATGAAGACGCTGCAGCAGCAACAACAAAAAGCTAAACATGTATTAAAGGGGACGGGACTGATCTCTACAGAAACATCTGGTACGTAACCTGCACTTAGAAAAAGAGTAGGTCATTCAAGGGTTAAAATGTAACTGGTTGTCACCGAGCAGACACCTACATATATATATGTATACCCTGTCTGCGTGTGACTGTGTGCAGTGACGTCAGGAGCGATGGCTTTGTGTCTGACACACAACACCATGACACAAAATATCCGGAAAATAACAGAAATGAGTGCCGAGTGCGGCCCCTGATGGCCTGTGTGTCTGCAGAGCATTGCACTGCATAGACAACTGCAATGCCCTGCAGATACCGCCAAGAAGATGGGCTGCGTCAACATCCTAAAGTCCAGCAATAACCTGGGACATCCCAGACTGTAGAGCTCGTCCTCCGAGCCACAAATTCTCTCTTTAAAGTGCATTATATCTAATTTTCACCTTTTTTAAGGTGGGGGGATAAAATCAGCATCTCTAGTGCCCCCTAAGGGTTAAACACAGCAGACTGAACACAGCATAGACCAAACCCTGTCATTACTGCAGGGCAGGAGCAGATGCAGCACGATGCCGCTTATCTCTATCATGGCTGTACACACATAGCGCCCCAGAATCACTCCGGGTACAAGGACAGAAAGAAGTGGGATGGCAGCCGCCTGCATCACACATGAGACAAGCAGAAGATGCCCCATCAGTGGAGCGGTGTTGTTGTACGCTACACACGGGTGGGCTGGGGGTACAGGTGGCTGCTGTAACACAGTGACTTCCTGAAAGGCTTGTTATGTTTAGCAATATGCAACAATCCCCTCCGGTGACAAAAGGCTGAAAGACTGAATTAGCCAAAAGTCTGGCTGGTAGCGGGGTCAGGGGGAGAAGCCATCTGGGTCCTGCTCTCATTAACATTAACCAGAGAAAAGTCTGTAAAATCACTGCTGGTGGTCGGCTGCCGCAGGGTCACCTGGCCATTGGCAGAAGAGAACTGGGGGGTTATTCCTGCCCGACTGCCGTGGTACTGTGCCCTGAAGGGCGGCTCAAAAGCATTCAGCTGGTATGTTTGATGGACAGTCGGAGAGTCAGTCTTCTTCTGTCCAGTCACTTGATCTATAAAATCCTGTGTGGAAGAGGAGGGGGCCGAGGACGCGTGGCTACCATCATCTGCCGCAAAGCTGAAGGCGCTCTGTGAGTCGGTCACAATGAGGCCAAAGTGAGACTTGTCGGGGGACACTCTCAGTGGGGTGCTCAGACCGGTCCGGAAAGTGCTGATGGGTAGAGTAGCGTAGACGTGCTTGTCCAGCGGGGGGGAAGCTTGTTGTGCTGGAGAGACTCTGGCTGTCAGTGACAAAGTTAAGGCTTGTGTTGTTCAGATAGGCATCGTTCTGGCTAGTCCGTTCTAACGCCTGCTGCAAAAATTTTGAATACTCCTGCAGCATGCTGGCCTTGTCCGATTGTGGGACCTGGGCGGAGGCCCCCAAAGTCTCTGGCTGGCTGGACTCCCCTACCTCTGAAGAGTTGATGGAAATACTGGAAGTCACCTCCGTATCTCCTACACTGAATGAGATCTCGTGCTGTCCGTTGGCCTTGTGCGAGTAATGGTCCAGCAGCGTCTGTAACACCTCATCTGGGATGACATTCTTATCGTGGTTGCTTTTAATGTCCACACTCAATACCTGGGGATCTATCAGAGTAGCCGTGCCGCTTTCATCTATGACACTGGCCACTGCTGCCTGGGTGGCGGATGGCTGAGACGCCAAGGTGCCCACATTCAGCGCGTACTCCCTGCTGGTGCTGCTGGCGGCCAGCAGATAGCGCTTCTTCTTGGAGAAGTGCATGGCCTCATCGTAGCTGACGCTGCTATTGGCTGGTTTGGTGCTTCCTTCCTGAAGAGGATCATTGTGATCCATGTCTGAATTGCTTCCTGAGTCCAGCAGCGTCTGCTTATCCACAAGTTCAAATGTGTACTTTGCCACTTTGCCATCATCAAAAGTGGAGAGCGCTGCCATGGCCGGGGTCTGTTCCAGCCCATGCTTCATGTTCTTCTTGCTGTTCACTTTCTTAATCAGCAGCTTTGGAGGACTGATATCTCCAGACACCGGCTCCTGTAAGTGCAAGTCAGTGACCGAGGGGTGCGGCATCTCCACCGCGTACTCTGCCACCATGAATTCATCTTTCACTTTGGTGCTGTCGGGGAAGAGGGGGAGGAAGTCGCTCTTCTCCTTCTTTTGCTCCACTTTCTCCAGAAGGCTTTCCTTCTCGCTCATCCCCATCAGCTTCATCTTGTCCACCCTCTGCTTCTTCTTAGGTAAAGAGCCATCTTTACACGTGGCAGAGAAGATGTCACTGTCGGAGGGGAGAAGGGAGGATTTGCTGGAGCTTTTCCCCGATTTCCTCTCTCGGTTCTCATGGCACATGCGCTTGTGTTTCAGTACACGATCTGTCCTAGAGAAGTACTGCAAGAACAAGGTATAAAGGACCGGTTAGTGCACAGATACTTCATGTAAGGAACTGCACAAAGACAGGCCACATCAACTAAGCACTTAGGCAGCATTCACACCTGCCTAATCTGGGATTATTACACACCTGCAGGCTGTAGTATGGGATTATTACACACCTGGAGGCTGTAGTATGGGATTATTACACACCTGCAGGCTGTAGTATGGGATTATTACACACCTGGAGGCTGTAGTATGGGATTATTACACACCTGGAGGCTATACTATGGGATTATTACACACCCGGAGGCAGTACTATGGGATTATTACACACCTGGAGGCAGTACTATGGATTACACACCCGGAGGCAGTACTATGGGATTATTACACACCTGGAGGCTATACTATGGGATTATTACACACCCGGAGGCAGTACTATGGGATTATTACACACCTGGAGGCAGTACTATGGGATTATTACACACCCGGAGGCAGTACTATGGGATTATTACACACCTGGAGGCAGTACTATGGGATTATTACACACCTGGAGGCAGTACTATGGGATTATTACACACCTGGAGGCAGTACTATGGGATTATTACACACCCGGAGGCAGTACTATGGGATTATTACACACCTGGAGGCAGTACTATGGGATTATTACACACCTGGAGGCAGTACTATGGATTACACACCCGGAGGCAGTACTATGGGATTATTACACACCTGGAGGCTATACTATGGGATTATTACACACCCGGAGGCAGTACTATGGGATTATTACACACCTGGAGGCAGTACTATGGGATTATTACACACCTGGAGGCTGTACTATGGGATTATTACACACCCGGAGGCTGTACTATGGGATTATTACACACCCGGAGGCAGTACTATGGGATTATTACACACCCGGAGGCTGTACTATGGGATTATTACACACCCGGAGGCTGTACTATGGGATTATTACACACCCGGAGGCAGTACTATGGGATTATTACACACCCGGAGGCTGTACTATGGGATTATTACACACCCGGAGGCTGTACTATGGGATTATTACACACCTGGAGGCAGTACTATGGGATTATTACACACCCGGAGGCTGTACTATGGGATTATTACACACCCGGAGGCTGTACTATGGGATTATTACACACCCGGAGGCAGTACTATGGGATTATTACACACCTGGAGGCAGTACTATGGGATTATTACACACCTGGAGGCAGTACTATGGGATTATTACACACCTGGAGGCAGTATTCGCACTGGTACGGCTTCTCTCCGCTATGCGTCCTCTTGTGTCTTTCCATGTGGTATTTCTGAATAAAGCGCATCCCACATTCATCACAATGGAAAGGTTTTTCTCCTGTAAAATAAACTTCTGATAAATCTGTCTAATCTGCGTACATGACATCCAGACATATATTACTCCAGATCTGTGGACAACACAGGGATATATATATATATATATATATATATATATATATATATATATATATCTAAGCCTGTGCGGTGTGTCACTCACCTGTGTGGATCTTCTCGTGTCTCTGCAGCAGGTACTTCTGAATGAAGCGCATATCACACTGACTGCACTGAAAGGGCTTCTCACCTACAACAGCATGGTTACACAAGTATTACACTAGGACCCTTGTGAGTAGTCTGCATCACCCCTTACAAGGTATCCACCTTTTACGGATCTGCGGCTGCATTACCCATCTACAAAGTGTGTGCCCTAGGGGAACATATGAGTGGTGTGCAAAGTGTAATATATACCTCAACATGGTGCAAGTCTATTGAGGAACACAAAAAACACTTCTAAGCAAAGCCCATCATTAGAAAAGTGTCTCAGGGTGTGTGCCCCGGGCTCAACACTGCACAATATTCTGTGGAGAATCTGCAGCATTTAACAGAATGTGGAAAAAAAAAATCTGCACAAAATATGTGTGGAAACCTGTGACCTGTGGTGCAATGACATGCTGAGGACATTTATCTCACATCTGAAAAGTAAAAGGTGGAATCTGAGACAACAAAACAGCCCCATCCAAAAAAGGGATCCAGTCCAGTGGGGAATGTACCCTAAGGCTGGGGCCACACACCACGAACACGCTGCAGAGGATTCTCACTGCAGCAGCGCACATAACAGTCCGGTGTTTGCTGCGGGTCACCTGCAGCTTTCTGTGCAGCCTCCTGTACATATTTTGACCTTTGAATTGCAAAGCATGAAAGCTGCAATAACAGACACGCTCGGGCACTCTGAGCTGCAGATTTCACTTGCAGAATGTGGATAAAATATTCCCTGGCCTAAAACTGCTAAATGTGGTGCAGGGATGTCATATACAGTGGGGAAAAAAGTATTTAGTCAGCGACCAATTGTGCAAGTTCTCCCACTTATAAAGATGAGGCCGGCCTGTAATTGTCATCATAGGTAGACCTCAACTATGAGAGACAAAATGAGAAAACTAATCCAGAAAATCACATTGTCTGATTTTTAAAGAATTTATTTGCAAATTATGGTGGAAAAGAAGTATTTGGTCACCTACAAACAAGCAAGATTTCTGTCTCTCCCAGCCCTGTAACTTCTCCTTTAAGAGGCTCCTCTGTCCTCCACTCATTACCTGTAGTAATGGCTCCTGTGTGACATTGTTATCAGTATAAAAGACTCCTGTCCACAACCTCAAAGTCACACTCCAAACTCCACTATGGTGAAGACCAAAGAGCTGTGGAAGGACCAGAAACAAAATGGTAGCCCTGCACCAGGCTGGGAAGACTGAATCTGCAATAGGCAAGCAGCTTGGTGTGAAGAAATCACCTGTGGGAGCAATAATTAGAAAATGGAAGACATACAAGACCACTGATAATCTCCCTCCATCAGGGGCTCCACGCAAGATCTCACCCCGTGGGGGCAAAATGATCACAAGAACGATGAGCAAAAATCCCAGAACCACACGGGGGGACCTAGTGACTGACCTGCAGAAAGCTGGGACTAATGTAACAAAGGCTACCGTCAGTAACACACTACGCCGCCAGGGACTCAGATCCTGCAGTGCCAGACGTGTCCCCCTGCTTAAGCCACTACATATCCGGGCCCGTCTGAAGTTTGCTAGAGAGCATTTGGATGTTCCAGAAGAGTATTGGGAGAATGTCATATGGTCAGATGAAACCAAAGTAGAACTGTTTGGTAGAAACACAACTCGTGGTGTTTGGAGGAGAGTGAATGCTGAGTTGTATCCAGAGAACACCATACCTACTGTGAAGCATGGGGGAGAGCAACATCATGTATGGGGCTGTTTCTCTACAAAGGGACCAGGACGACTGATCCGTGTACATGAAAGAATGAATGGGGCCATGTATGGTGAGATTGTGAGTGCAAACCTCCTTCCATCAGCAAGGGCATTGAAGATGAAACGTGGCTGGGTCTTTCAGCATGACAATGATCCCAAGCACACCGCCAGGGCAACGAAGGAGCGGCTTCGTAAGAAGCATTTCAAGGTCCTGGAGTGGCCTAGCCAGTCTCCAGATCTCAGCCCCATAGAAAACCTTTGGAGGGAGATGAAAGTCCGTGTTGTCCAGCGACAGCCCCAAAACATCCCTGCTCTAGAGGAGATCTGCATGGAGGAATGGGCCGACATACCAGCAACAGTGTGTGCCAACCTTGTGAAGACTTACAGGAAACGTTTCACCTCTGTCATTGCCAACAAAGGAGATAGAACAAAGGATTGAGAGGAACTTTGTTATTGACCAAATACTTATTTTCCACCATAATTTGCAAATAAATTCTTTAAAAATCAGACAATGTGATTTTCTGGATTAGTTTTCTCATTTTGTCTCTCATAGTTGAGGTCTACCTATGATGACAA
Organism: Leptodactylus fallax; assembly: GCA_947044405.1. Classification (NCBI taxonomy): domain Eukaryota; kingdom Metazoa; phylum Chordata; class Amphibia; order Anura; family Leptodactylidae; genus Leptodactylus; species Leptodactylus fallax. The sequence continues at coordinate 34,400 of CAMRHE010001508.1, read as the reverse complement.
TTACAGGCCGGCCTCATCTGTATAAGTGGGAGAACTTGCACAATTGGCGGCTGACTAAATACTTTTTTCCCCACTGTATAATGGGGCAGAGCCCCGGGGAGCCGGCAGTGGGTGCGCCTTATATATGACATGTGACATATGCTATATACACTGGCTGACTACTCTTATGGATGCGCATTATGGGTAGTCAGAAAAAAACATAACTGTGGTAAAAGCTAAATAGAAAGTCACAAAACACGAGAATCCCTGCAGAGTGCTGTATATACACCAGGACACTTTGTACTGGTCACTGTTCACACACTGCAGGGATCCTGGCTCTTACCTGTGTGGATGTAGACGTGTCTCTGCAGGTGATAGTTGGTTCTGAACGCTGCGTTGCAATGCTCGCACACGTGACATTTGGGGATCTTCAGACCCAGTGAGCCGTCTTCATTAATAGTGAGGATCTGAAAGATATCGTGTGTGGTTATTACATACAGCGCACAGCGAGATGCCGCATCTATCCTGCGCACACTGGGCTCTGCTTTACCTTAGCCGGAGATCTCTGCTTCCGTTTTTTCTTCTTCTGGAGATCGACCGGCTCAGTGAGCTGCTTGTTCTCTGGCAACTGAGATTCCATTTCATCAGTGAATTTCATCTCTTGTTTCACATGAACCTGTTGTGACGAAGCCGCCATATCTATCAGACTCCGCCCTCTACTCCAACCATACTACAAACACCAGAAAACCATAAATGAGGGTGTAAGAAACAGAACATAACAGATTAGAATATACACCTCAGCTGCTGCAGAACCTCATAATATACACCTCAGATGCCGCAGAACCTCATAATATACACCTCAGATGCCGCAGAACCTCATAGTACACACCTCAGCTACTGCAGAACCTCATAATACACACCTCAGCTGCTGCAGAACCTCATAATACACACCTCAGCTACTGCAGAACCTCATAATACACACCTCAGCTGCTGCAGAACCTCATAATACACACCTCAGCTGCTGCAGAACATCATAATACACACCTCAGATGCCGCAGAACCTCATAATACACACCTCAGCTGCTGCAGAACCTCATAATACACACCTCAGCTGCTGCAGAACATCATAATACACACCTCAGCTGCTGCAGAACCTCATACTACACACCTCAGCTGCTGCAGAACCTCATAATACACACCTCAGCTACTGCAGAACCTCATAATACACACCTCAGCTGCTGCAGAACCTCATAATACACACCTCAGCTGCTGCAGAACATCATAATATACACCTCAGATGCCGCAGAACCTCATAGTACACACCTCAGCTGCTGCAGAACCTCATAGTACACACCTCAGCTGCTGCAGAACCTCATAGTACACACCTCAGCTGCTGCAGAACCTCATACTACACACCTCAGCTGCTGCAGAACCTCATAATACACACCTCAGCTGCTGCAGAACCTCATAATACACACCTCAGCTGCTGCAGAACCTCATAATACACACCTCAGCTGCTGCAGAACATCATAATATACACCTCAGATGCCGCAGAACCTCATAGTACACACCTCAGCTGCTGCAGAACCTCATAGTACACACCTCAGCTGCTGCAGAACCTCATACTACACACCTCAGCTGCTGCAGAACCTCATAATACACATCTCAGCTGCTGCAGAACATCATACTACACACCTCAGCTGCTGCAGAACCTCATAATACACACCTCAGCTGCTGCAGAACCTCATAATACACACCTCAGCTGCTGAACCTCATACTACACACCTCATCTACTGCAGCACCTCATAGTACACACCTCAGCTGCTGCAGAACCTCATAATACCCACTTCATCTACTGCAGAACCTCATAATACACACCTCATCTACTGCAGAACCTCATACTACACACCTCAGCTGCTGCAGAACCTCATAGTACACACCTCAGCTGCTGCAGAACCTCATAATACACACCTCAGCTGCTGCAGAACCTCATAATACACACCTCAGCTGCTGCAGAACCTCATAGTACACACCTCAGCTGCTGCAGAACCTCATAATACACACCTCAGCTGCTGCAGAACATCATAATACTCACCTCAGCTGCTGCAGAACCTCATAATACACACCTCAGCTGCTGCAGAACCTCATCATACACATGTCAGCTGCTGCAGAACCTCATACTACACACCTCAGCTGCTGCAGAACATCATAATACACACCTCATCTACTGCAGAACCTCATACTACACACCTCAGCTGCTGCAGAACATCATAATACACACCTCAGCTGCTGCAGAACCTCATACTACACACCTCATCTACTGCAGAACCTCATAATACCCACCTCAGCTGCTGCAGAACATCATAATACTCACCTCAGCTACTGCAGAACCTCATACTACACACCTCAGCTGCTGCAGAACCTCATACTACACACCTCAGCTGCTGCAGAACATCATAATACTCACCTCAGCTGCTGCAGAACCTCATAATACACACCTCAGCTACTGCAGAACCTCATAATACACACCTCAGCTACTGCAGAACCTCATACTACACACCTCAGCTGCTGCAGAACATCATAATACTCACCTCAGCTGCTGCAGAACCTCATAATACACACCTCAGCTGCTGCAGAACATCATACTACACACCTCATCTACTGCAGAACCTCATACTACACACCTCAGCTGCTGCAGAACATCATACTACACACCTCAGCTGCTGCAGAACATCATAATACTCACCTCAGCTGCTGCAGAACCTCATACTACACACCTCATCTACTGCAGAACCTCATACTACACACCTCAGCTGCTGCAGAACCTCATACTACACACCTCAGCTGCTGCAGACCCTCATAATACACAAATTTTCCCACATATAATACAATTCTTGTTTAGGTCATAAAACGTAAATGGCAGCTGAATAGCCAGTACAGGGAACAATGTAGAGGGGTACACAGGGGTCCTATACTGACCGCATACTGGAATCCTGGCGGCAGAAGCCTTTCCTGGGAGTCCATCTCTTCCTCATCATTTTTCACCGTTTCCTCCTGTACCATCAGCTCATCTTGTGACATCATCTCCTCGCGTACTGATAAAACTGCGCCGTCCACGCCAAGGCTGGGGACTGTCCGGGACAATGTGGTGGAGGGGGGCTGCTCAGCTTCCCCTATTCCTGGCAGACCCCTGGAAGGAGAATGCAGGACACTTGTGTGGCCACATTTAAGAAAACCATCAATGCTGCTACTTTCAATGTTCATAATTCACACAGAGACCTGCAAGAAAAATGTAGAGAATGGATTAGCAGATATGTACATACCCCATACAAATACCCATACAGCCACGCGTAGTGTGCAGGCCTGTGCCTGGTCAGGACAATGACATGACAGACGCCATTCTACACAACAGCCAGTGCTCATTATCATGGCGGTGAAAAGTGTGAGACCAGCTGGGACAATTTACAACCATCACATGTCCAAAACTCATGCCAAGGCCTCGTGTCCTTGGCCGGATGAAGATTGATAATGGCGCTATAATCGAGATCCAGTACAAAGGCCCTCACTGCAACTGCTACTGTGCCAGTGAATACGGCTTTACCTGCAGAACTGCGCGGCCATGGACACCGCAGAACTGCCCGGCCACCGCAGAACTGCCCGGCCACGGACACCGCAGAACTGCCCGGCCACGGACACCGCAGAACTGCCCGGCCACCGCAGAACTGCCCGGCCACGGACACCGCAGAACTGCGCGGCCACAAACATCGCAGAACTGCCCGGCCACGGACACCGCAGAACTGCCCAGCCACGGACACCGCAGAACTGCCCGGCCACGGACACCGCAGAACTGCCCGGCCACGGACACCGCAGAACTGCCCGGCCACAGACACTGCAGAACTGCCCGGCCACGGACACCGCAGAACTGCGCGGCCACGGACATCGCAGAACTGCCCGAACACCACAGAACTGCCCGGCCACGGACACCGCAGAACTACCCGGCCATGGACACCGCAGAACTGCCCGGACACCACAGAACTGCCCGACCACGGACACCGCAGAACTGCCCGGCCACCACAGAACTGCCCAGCCACGGACACCGCAGAACTGCCCGGCCACCACAGAACTGCCCAGCCACCCCCCCCGGACACCGCAGCTGCCGGCCCCGGGCCCGGCCCGCACCGCAGAACTGCCCGGCCACGGACACCGCAGAACTGCCCGGTCACGGACACCGCACCCCCCCCCCCCCCCCCCCCCCCCCCGCCCCCCCGACTGCCCGCCCGGACACCGCAGAACTGCCCGGCCACCACAGAACTGCCCAGCCACGGACACCGCAGAACTGCCCGGCCACCACAGAACTGCCCAGCCACGGACACCGCAGAACTGCCCGGCCACGGACATCGCAGAACTGCCCGGACACCACAGAACTGCCCGGCCACGGACACCGCAGAACTGCCCGGCCACCACAGAACTGCCCGACCACGGACACCGCAGAACTGCCCGGCCACCCTCCCCCCGGCCCCGCCCGCCCCCCTCGCCCCCCCCGGACACCGCAGAACTGCCCGGCCACGGACACCGCAGAACTGCCCGGCCACGGACACCGCAGAACTGCCCAGCCACAGACACTGCAGAACTGCCCGGCCACGGACATCGCAGAACTGCCCGGACACCACAGAACTGCCCGGCCACGGACACCGCAGAACTGCCCGGCCATGGACCCCCCCCCCCCCACCCACAGAACTGCCCGCACACCGCAGAACTGCCCGGCCACCACAGAACTGCCCAGCCACGGACACCGCAGAACTGCCCGGCCACACAACTGCCGCCACGGACCCGCAGAACTGCCCGGTCACGGACACCGCAGAACTGCCCGGCCACCACAGAACTGCCCAGCCACGGACACCGCAGAACTGCCCGGCCACCACAGAACTGCCCAGCCACGGACACCGCAGAACTGCCCGGCCACGGACACCGCAGAACTGCCCGGCCACGGACACCGCAGAACTGCCCGGCCACCAAACTGCCCGACCCCCCGCAGACTGCCCGGCCCCCGCTGCCCAGCCACGGACACCGCAGAACTGCCCGGCCACGGACACCGCAGAACTGCCCGGCCACGGACACCGCAGAACTGCCCGGCCACGGACACCGCAGAACTGCCCGGCCACCACAGAACTGCCCGACCACGGACACCGCAGAACTGCCCGGACACCACAGAACTGCCCAGCCACGGACACCGCAGAACTGACAAGCCACGGACACCACAGAACTGCCCGGCCACAGACACTGCAGAACTGCCCGGCCACCACAGAACTGCCCGACCACGGACACCGCAGAACTGCCCGGCCACAGACACCGCAGAACTGCCCGGCCACGGACATTGAAGAACTGCGCAGCCACGGACACCGCAGAACTGCCCGGCCACAGACACCGCAGAACTGCCCGGCCACGGACATCGCAGAACTGCGCGGCCACGGACATCGCAGAACTGCCTGGCCACGGACACTGCAGAACTGCGCGGCCACGGACGACTGCAGAACTGCGCGGCCACGGACCCTGCAGAACTGCCCGGCCACAGACACTGCAGAACTGCCCGGCCACGGACACCGCAGAACTGCGCGGCCATGGACACTGACTGATTTTAGTGGTAAGGCTTCTTTCACATTACGTCCCCATCATCCATTTAGGAGGTTGGGTGCAGTAGGTCCTGCGGTGCCATCTCTGAAGGCCGTCCATGTAACAGAATAAATGTATATTATTTCTTCTTCTGGATGTCACAAGGAATAACAATCTTCTATTTCATGTGGTAAAAAAGTAGAAACCCCAATGGACACCACCAGGACAGAAACTCCATTAGGCTGAGGCCCCGCATTGCAGAAACACAGCTTTTTTTTGTTGCAGATTTTGCTGCGTTTTTTTGAGCCAAAGCCAAGAATGTCTGCAATAGGAAGGGAAATATCTGCAACGTGAGGCCTCAGCCGGAGTCTATGTGAATGGAAATGGATGTCTATGGGATCGTTTTCGGTGTGTGCCAGGAGAGTTCCCTCACATATGTTACATGGACTGTTAGGGATGTAATGAGAAAGCAGCCAAAAACCGATAAAGGGCTCGGCCTTACATTAAAGGGCTCGGCCACTGTCAGACCAATGTGATTGTATAATAAATAGTTGTACAATTCTCCAATCTACTTTCTGGATCAGTTCCTCCCGGTTTCCTAGATCTCTGCTTGCTGTCATTCATTCTGCTTACCTCTAGTGGATGAAATTCTAATCATGGTCATGTAATGGATGGTCCATGGTCAGGTGATGTGCGGTCCATGGTCATGTTATGTACGGTCCATGGTCAGGTTGTCGGTCCATGGTGTTATGTACGGTCCATGGTCATGTTATGTACGGTCCATGGTCATGTTATGGGTACGGTCCATGGTCATGTTATGTACGGTCCATGGTCAGGTGATGTACGGTCCATGGTCATGTAATGGACGGTCCATGGTCAGGTGATGTACGGTCCATGGTCATGTTATGTACGGTCCATGGTCAGGTGATGTGCGGTCTGGTCATGTGATGTCGGTCCATGGTCATGTAATGGACGGTCCATGGTCATGTGATGAACACACAGGTGCACGGCTCGTTACCAGGCAGAGGTCTGATTACTGGGCTGTGACTATAACGAGCCGTGCACCTGTGTCTTCATCACATGACCATGGACCGCACATCACATGACCATAGACTGTACATCACATGACCATAGACTGTACATCACATGACCATGGACCGTACATCACATGACCATAGACTGTACATCACATGACCATAGACTGTACATCACATGACCATAGACTGTACATCACATGACCATAGACTGTACATCACATGACCATAGACTGTACATCACATGACCATAGACTGTACATCACATGACCATAGACCGCACATCACATGACCATGGTCAGAATTTTATCCACTAGAAGTAACAGAATGAATGACAGCAAGCAGAGATCTAGGAAACCGGGAGGAATTGACCCAGAAAGTGATTGTCTGTATAATAAATAGTTGTCCAATCACATTGGTCTGAAAGTGGCCGAGCCCTTTGGCTACGGGCAGCATGGTGGCTCAGTGGTTAGCACTGCTGTCTGGGATCCTGGGTTTGATTTCAAGCAAAGACAACATCTGCATGGGGTCCGTATATTCTCCCCATGGGTGACCGCCCACACGCCAAAAATATACTGATAGGTAAATTGGCTACCCATAAAACAACTGGGTGTTTGGGGGATAAGCGCCTGTACGGCAGCCATTAACACCCCCTACGTCACGACGCTCCCTGCACTTTCTGTGAGAAAAGATCATTACAAATGTCATTGTCATCTGCCTGCAAAAACAGGAAACCATAAATCAATCTAAGTGACTTAGCCAGAAAACACACATTCATTTCATGCAGTTTCCCGAGCCCGAAGTATCGGCCTGCCTGTATAGTTACAATTCCTTCTGAATCCCTTACTTTGGCTCAAAGAACTGCATGAAAATCTGCGAGTGTGTATAGGCTCAGGTAGCAATGGTGGCAGTCTCTTATCTAAGAATTCCTTATACTGCAAAGGTTATCAGGAGGACACTACATGTATTAGAAGATAACCCGACCACAATAAGGACATCATGGCTGGTTATCAGGAGGACACTACATGTATGAGAAGATAACCCGACCACAATAAGGACATCATGGCTGGTTATCAGGAGGACACTACATGTATGAGAAGATAACCCGACCACAATAAGGACATCATGGCTGGTTATCAGGAGGGGACACTACATGTATGAGAAGATAACCCGACCACAATAAGGACATCATGGCTGGTTATCAGGAGGACACTACATGTATGAGAAGATAACCCGACCACAATAAGGACATCATGGCTGGTTATCAGGAGGGGACACTACATGTATGAGAAGATAACCCGACCACAATAAGGACATCATGGCTGGCTATCAGGAGGACACTACATGTATGAGAAGATAACCCGACCACAATAAGGACATCATGGCTGGTTATCAGGAGGACACTACATGTATGAGAAGATAACCTGACCACAATAAGGACATCATGGCTGGTTATCAGGAGGACACTACATGTATGAGAAGATAACCTGACCACAATAAGGACATCATGGCTGGTTATCAGGAGGACACTACATGTATGAGAAGATAACCCGACCACAATAAGGACATCATGGCTGGTTATCAGGAGGGGACACTACATGTATGAGAAGATAACCCGACCACAATAAGGACATCATGGCTGGTTATCAGGAGGGACACTACATGTATGAGAAGATAACCGGACCACAATAAGGACATCATGGCCGGTTATCAGGAGGGGACACTACATGTATGAGAAGATAACCCGACCACAATAAGGACATCATGGCCGGTTATCAGGAGGGGACACTACATGTATGAGAAGATAACCTGACCACAATTAGGACATCATGGCTGGTTATCAGGAGGGGACACTACATGTATGAGAAGATAACCCGGCCACAATAAGGACATCATGGCTGGTTATCAGGAGGACACTACATGTATGAGAAGATAACCCGACCACAATAAGGACATCATGGCTGGTTATCAGGAGGACACTACATGTATGAGAAGATAACCCGACCACAATTAGGACATCATGGCTGGCTATCAGGAGGGACACTACATGTATGAGAAGATAACCCGGACACAATAAGGACATCATGGCTGGTTATCAGGAGGGGACACTACATGTATGAGAAGATAACCCGACCACAATAAGGACATCATGGCCGGTTATCAGGAGGACACTACATGTATGAGAAGATAACCCGACCACAATAAGGACATCATGGCCGGTTATCAGGAGGGGACACTACATGTATGAGAAGATAACCTGACCACAATAAGGACATCATGGCTGGTTATCAGGAGGGGACACTACATGTATGAGAAGATAACCCGACCACAATAAGGACATCATGGCTGGTTATCAGGAGGGGACACTACATGCATGAGAAGATAACCCGAGCACAATAAGGACATCATGGCTGGTTATCAGGAGGACACTACATGTATGAGAAGATAACCCGACCACAATAAGGACATCATGGCTGGTTATCAGGAGGGGACACTACATGTATGAGAAGATAACCCGACCACAATAAGGACATCATGGCTGGTTATCAGGAGGACACTACATGTATGAGAAGATAACCCGACCACAATAAGGACATCATGGCTGGTTATCAGGAGGACACTACATGTATGAGAAGATAACCTGACCACAATAAGGACATCATGGCTGGTTATCAGGAGGGGACACTACATGTATGAGAAGATAACCCGACCACAATAAGGACATCATGGCTGGTTATCAGGAGGGGACACTACATGTATGAGAAGATAACCCGACCACAATAAGGACATCATGGCTGGTTATCAGGAGGAGTCCCATGTACCAAGAGATAACCCGTTCACAATAAGGACATCATGGTGGTTATCCATTGTCAACTGCATGTATGAGAAGATATGTCACCACTAAGATTGGAGAACATGTATAAATCTGGAAATTGTTAATATTTATATTGGCAGAAGATTGAACCTTTGACCATAATATGGACATATGGTTACTTCATCAGGAGGACAATACATGGGTAGATAGCTCAACCACAATAAGGACAACATGGGTGGATGATCAGGAGGACACTACATGTGTGGGCAGACAGCCCCCGCCCACAATAAGGACATCATGTCTGGTTATCAGGTGGACAACACATGTATGACATGATAACCCGACCACAATAAGGACATCATGGTGGTTATCAGGAGGACACTACATGCAGGAGAAGATAACCCGAGCACAATAAGGACATCATGGGTGGTTATCAGGAGGACCCTACATGTATGCAGAGAGATAGCCCGACGACAATAAGGACATCATGCTCGGGTTTCTAACTAAGTCCCAGACAAAGAAAGGTCCTGCTCCCATAGTCGTATCCATTGTCAACTGATGACGATTACAGATGTCACCACTAAGATTGTTGGAGAAAATGTATAAACTCTGCAAAATTGTTAAATATTTATATTGGCAAAAATGTGAACTTTTGTCTATAAATGTATATATGGTTACATTCATCGGAAAATTCATGGGTAATAGTTCAACCATGTACAACATTGGTGGATGATGGAAGAGCGACTGTGTGGTCAGACAGCCCCCGCCCATATGACCCCACAGTACAACCAATCACATTCCAGTGCTCTTTGGCTACTTTGATCAGGAGCTCATAAGCAGGGGTGACTGATGCTGCACATCCTGGGGGAGTCGGAGGACCCTCCTCTATATCCAGTGATATAGTCTGAAGTCAATGATTTATTTAGAGAAGTTTTCTTAAATGTAAAAGAAGGGGGCAGAGGCGGAGCCTCTCATGAATATTAATCAGCAGTGGATTAAGGAGGTATTCAGTGAAACACTGCACCTGAAAAACTATTATATGCACAGACCTCTCCCCCCTCCTCTATTATATACACACACTTCTCCCCCCTCCTCTATTATATACACACACTTCTCCCCCCCTCCACTATTATATACACACTTCTCCCCCCTCCACTATTATATACACACTTCTCCCCCCCCTCCTCTATTATATACACACACTTCTCCCCCCTCCTCTATTATATACACACACTTCTCCCCCTCCTCTATTATATACACACACTTCTCCCCCCTCCTCTATTATATACACACACTTCTCCCCCCCCCTCTATTATATACACACACTTCTCCCCCCTCCACTATTATATACACACACTATTATATACACACACTTCTCCCCCCTCCACTATTATATACACACATTCTCCCCCCTCCACTATTATATACACACACTTCTCCCCCTCCTCTCCTATTATATACACACACTTCTCCCCCCCTCCTCTATTATATACACACACTTCTCCCCCCCCTCTATTATATACACACACTTCTCCCCCTCCTCCTCTATTATACACACACTCTCCCCCCTCCTCTATTATATACACACACTTCTCCCCCCCTCCTCTATTATATACACACACTTCTCCCCCCTCCTCTATTATATACACACACTTCTCCCCCCTCCACTATTATATGCACACACTTCTCCCCCCTCCTCTATTATATACACACACTTCCCCCCTCCACTATTATATACACACACTTCTCCCCCCTCCTCTATTATATGCACACACTTCTCCCCCCTCCTCTATTATATACACACACTTCTCCCCCCTCCTCTATTATATACACACACTTCTCCCCCCTCCTCTATTATATGCACACACTTCTCCCCCCTCCACTATTATATGCACACACTTCTCCCCCCCCTCCTCTATTATATGCACACACTTCTCCCCCCTCCTCTATTATATACACACACTTCTCCCCCCCTCCTCTATTATATACACACACATTCTCCCCCCTCCTCTATTATATGCACACACTTCTCCCCCTCCTCTATTATACACACACACCTCTCCCCCCTCCTCTATTATATACACACACTTCTCCCCCTCCTCTATTATATGCACAGACCTCTCCCCCCTCCTCTATTATATACACACACTTCTCCCCCCTCCTCTATTATATACACACACTTCTCCCCCCTCCTCTATTATATACACACACTTCTCCCCCCTCCTCTATTATATACACACACTTCTCCCCCCTCTTCTATTATATACACACACTTCTCCCCCCTCCTCTATTATATACACACACTTCTCCCCCCTCTTCTATTATATACACACACTTCTCCCCCCTCCTCTATTATATACACACACTTCTCCCCCCCTCTTCTATTATATACACACACTTCTCCCCCCTCTTCTATTATATACACACACTTCTCCCCCCTCCTCTATTATATACACACACTTCTCCCCCCTCTTCTATTATATACACATACTTCTCCCCCTCCTCTATTATATACACACACTTCTCCCCCCTCCTCTATTATATACACACACTTCTCCCCCCTCCTCTATTATATGCACACACTTCTCCCCCCTCCTCTATTATATACACATACTTCTCCCCCCTCTTCTATTATATACACACTTCTCCCCCTCCTCTATTATATACACACACTTCTCCCCCCTCTTCTATTATATACACACACTTCTCCCCCCTCCTCTATTATATACACACACTTCTCCCCCCCTCCTCTATTATATACACACACTTCTCCCCCTCCTCTATTATATACACACACTTCTCCCCCCCTCCTCTATTATATACACACACTTCTCCCCCCTCCTCTATTATATACACACACTTCTCCCCCTCCTCTATTATATACACACACTTCTCCCCCCTCTTCTATTATATACACACACTTCTCCCCCCCTCTTCTATTATATACACACACTTCTCCCCCCTCCTCTATTATATACACACACTTCTCCCCCCTCCTCTATTATATACACACACTTCTCCCCCCTCCACTATTATATACACACACTTCTCCCCCCTCTTCTATTATATACACACACTTCTCCCCCCTCTTCTATTATATACACACACTTCTCCCCCCCTCTATTATATACACACTTCTCCCCCCTCCTCTATTATATACACACACTTCTCCCCCCCTCTTCTATTATATACACACACACTTCTCCCCCCTCTTCTATTATATACACACACTTCTCCCCCCCTCTTCTATTATATACACACACTTCTCCCCCCTCTTCTATTATATGCACACACTTCTCCCCCCTCTTCTATTATATACACACACTCCTCCCCCCTTCTATTATATACACACACTTCTCCCCCCTCTTCTATTATATACACATACTTCTCCCCCCTCTTCTATTATATGCACACACTTCTCCCCTCCCCCAGGTCCGGTTCTCCCGGTTCCGGTACTCCGGGCCTGTTCTCCCCTCTTATGGCCGGAGTTTCCTGACTTTCTTCCCCCGGCCTCTCTCCTGCTGTCACGTCTCCTTATGGCTCGGCTCCTGCACTCACCCGCATCCCCCCCTGAGTCCCGGGCTCCGGGCCGGTCCAACCGGTGTCAGCGGCGGCTTCTTCCTCCTCCCCCACCGGAACCGGAACCGGAGACTGGGCGGCCCCGCGCAAAGCATGCCGGGAGAAGGAAGGGCGGGGGGCGGCCTGATGTATACGCCGCTGAATTACCGTATAACATACAGTAAACAGCGCCGAGCACGGCACAGCCACGGCGGCCACACCGGACCGAGCACACAGCCGGCGGCAAGAAACTCCTCACAGGAGACGCGGCCTCCAACAGCCAATCACAGAACAGCTTTCATTTTTGCCCCGCAAATGAGGCGATGTAAGCAGTGATGTGATTGGCTGTTGTGGGTGACGCCCCTGCTTTGTCCTAGGCGGAGCCTGTATACAGTATATATTCTACACAGTAGTCGGAGCCGCTGTGGTCGGGTTTTAATGTCACTTTTCTCGCTATATCTGGATCCAGCAGGCAGTTGGTTCAGACATGGTGCCCCTGACATAGCCATCACATCCCATGGAGTCATTGAATAAATGGAGGAGGAAAAGCAAAATCTGGCCTCGGATAGGTTACTGTGAGGTCATGGCGCCTTTGGGGAGGTTTACTTTCCTAAGGCCGTGTTGTGTCGTGATTGACCGACTACCAGATGATACAGCAGCGACGACAATGGCGTTCTGATCATTACTAAATATAAAATACTGTGTGACATGAGCTGCTCCCCCCCGCTCCAGGGGCCTACGCAGAATTTTGTAAAGGGGACGGTTCAGGCCGTGATTAATTTAAATTTGCTTGTGTTCCGCCTTACCCGTAACACCCGCCTTCTCCGTAACACCCGCCTTCTCCGTAACACCCGCCTTCTCCCATTTGGCCCCGCCCTGTACCGCCACAGTAATAGTGCTCTTCCTTGTATACCACCTTTGGGGCCACCTCACAGCATAATGCCCAACTAGTGCCCTCCCCCACATTATAATAACCCCCTTGGCAGCCCCTATGCAGTGTAGTGCCTCCTTAATGCCCCCCACAGTATAATACCCCCCTAGCAGCCCCTACGCAGTATAGTGCCTCCTTAATGCCCCCCACAGTATAATACCCCCTCCTAACAGCCCCTACGCAGTATAGTGCCTCCTTAATGCCCCCCACAGTATAATACCCCCTCTAACAGCCCCTACGCAGTATAGTGCCTCCTTAATGCCCCCCACAGTATAATACCCCCCTAACAGCCCCTACGCAGTATAGCGCCTCCTTAATGCCCCCCCACAGTATAATACCCCCACTAGCAGCCCCTACGCAGTATAGCGCCTCCTTAATGCCCCCCACAGTATAATACCCCCCAGCAGCCCCTACGCAGTATAGCGCCTCCTTAATACCCCCCACAATATAATACCCCCCCAGCAGCCCCTACGCAGTATAGTGCCTCCTTAATGCCCCCCACAGTATAATACCCCCCTAGCAGCCCCTACGCAGTATAGTGCCTCCTTAATGCCCCCCCACAGTATAATACCCCCTCTAACAGCCCCTACGCAGTATAGCGCCTCCTTAATGCCCCCCACAGTATAATACCCCCTCTAACAGCCCCTACGCAGTATAGCGCCTCCTTAATGCCCCCCCACAGTATAATACCCCCCTAGCAGCCCCTACGCAGTATAGCGCCTCCTTAATGCCCCCCACAGTATAATACCCCCCTAACAGCCCCTACACAGTATAGTGCCTCCTTAATGCCCCCCACAGTATAATACCCCCCCTAGCAGCCCCTACACAGTATAGTGCCTCCTTAATGCCCCCCACAGTATAATACCCCCCAGCAGCCCCTACGCAGTATAGCGCCTCCTTAATGCCCCCCACAGTATAGGGCCTCCTTAATACCCCCCACAATATAATACCCCCCCAGCAGCCCCTACGCAGTATAGTGCCTCCTTAATGCCCCCCACAGTATAATACCCCCTCAACAGCCCCTACGCAGTATAGTGCCTCCTTAATGCCCCCTACAGTATAATACCCCCTCTAACGCCCCTCGCAGTATAGTGCCTCCTTAATACCCCCCACAATATAATACCCCCCCAGCAGCCCCTATGCAGTATAGTGCCTCCTTAATGCCCCCCACAGTATAATACCACCTTAGTGGCCCGAATACATTAGAATGCTCCCCACACATTTTGATGCTCTTTTAGTGCCCCTCACACTATAATGTCTCCTTAGTGCCCTCCCTCTAAATATAATACCTCCTTAATGGCCCCCACCCAGAATAATTTAGCCTTAGTCCCCTTGTCCTCCATCATAGTCCCACAGTCTGTAATTCTCCCATGATAATATTTCCTTGATGCTTCCACACAGTAATAGTGCCCTTTCTGTGTAACACCCCCTGTGCCCCCCACACAGAAGCCTGTGCGTTACTTGGCCAGTCTGGATGCCACGGAGCAAATCTGCGCTTTGTTCAGTCTTTGGCTTTGAGTGGCTGGCGTGGTGATGTCATCACATTGCACCTGCCAGTGGCAAGCAGGGATGGCTGGATGAATGGTGGAGCAGAGAGCTCTTTCCTCCCTGCTTTACCATTTGTATTTAATTCCTAAGGAAGCAACTCCTGGCAATACACTGCCCTGTGCCCATGAGCTGGAGCTGCAAGGGGTTGGCTATAATCATGACTGTCCCCCATTGCATACTCGCCTCCTTATTTTTGCTCTGAATTTAGGTGTGTTTAGTTTCTGTTACATGAGAAAAATGTGAAGGGGTAGTCGAGGCAGCCTGGCAGTGCTGCTGAGATACCTTTATGTTTAGAGTTATTAAAACTGTTCTTGCACTTTATCTCACAGTCTTAAGTTCAGGACTTGGTGTATGGGAGGTGGAGACACAGCGACCGCAGTCTATGGACGGAGGAACAATACAAGCGACCGCAGGATTCACTGGTGTCTACGGACGGAGGAACAATACAAGCGACCGCAGGATTCACTGGTGTGTACGGACGGAGGAACAATACAAGCGACCGCAGGATTCTATGGACGGAGGAACAATACAAGCGACCGCAGGATTCACTGGTGTGTACGGACGGAGGAACAATACAAGCGACCGCAGGATTCACTGGTGTGTACAGACGGAGGAACAATACAAGCGGCCGCAGGATTCACTGGTGTGTACGGACGGAGGAACAATACAAGCGACCGCAGTCTATGGACGGAGGAACAATACAAGCGACCGCAGGATTCACTGGTGTGTACAGACGGAGGAACAATACAAGCGGCCGCAGGATTCACTGGTGTGTACGGACGGAGGAACAATACAAGCGACCGCAGTCTATGGACGGAGGAACAATACAAGCGACCGCAGGATTCACTGGTGTCTATGGGAGAAACAATACAAGCGACCGCAGGATTCACTGGTGTCTATGGAGAAACAATACAAGCGGCCGCAGGATTCACTGGTGTCTATGGACGGAGGAACAATACAAGCGGCCGCAGGATTCACTGGTGTCTATGGAGAAACAATACAAGCGACCGCAGGATTCACTGGTGTCTACGGACGGAGGAACAATACAAGCGGCCGCAGGATTCACTGGTGTCTACGGACGGAGGAACAATACAAGCGACCGCAGGATTCACTGGTGTCTATGGAGGAGAACAATACAAGCGACCACAGGATTCACTGGTGTCTACGGACGGAGGAACAATACAAGCGGCCGCAGGATTCACTGGTGTCTATGGAGAAACAATACAAGCGGCCGCAGGATTCACTGGTGTCTACGGACGGAGGAACAATACAAGCGGCCGCAGGATTCACTGGTGTCTATGGAGAAACAATACAAGCGGCCGCAGGATTCACTGGTGTCTACGGACGGAGGAACAATACAAGCGGCCGCAGGATTCACTGGTGTCTACGGACGGAGGAACAATACAAGCGACCGCAGGATTCACTGGTGTCTATGGAGAGAACAATACAAGCGGCCGCAGGATTCACTGGTGTCTACGGACGGAGGTACAATACAAGCGACCGCAGGATTCACTGGTGTCTATGGAGAAACAATACAAGCGACCGCAGGATTCACTGGTGTCTACGGACGGAGGAACAATACAAGCGGCCGCAGGATTCACTGGTGTCTACGGACGGAGGAACAATACAAGCGGCCGCAGGATTCACTGGTGTCTACGGACGGAGGTACAATACAAGCGACCGCAGGATTCACTGGTGTCTATGGAGGAGGAACAATACAAGCGACCGCAGGATTCACTGGTGTCTACGGACGGAGGAACAATACAAGCGACCGCAGGATTCACTGGTGTGTACGGACGGAGGAACAATACAAGCGACCAACTTCGACTCCAGGGTCCTATTTATCGGGAGGGGGCGTGGCCTGAGAGATTTACTATAATTTACACCAGAAAGTGACCTAAATTAACACACTAATGTACACAAGCTTGGAGCGGTCCCAGAGCAAGCACTGTCCAAAGATGTGCCAAACTTGCTTCACTCTTGTGATTAAGGCTTAAGACTCCACCATTTTGGTTCCTCAGGGTAGGTCACACAAATCCACAGCCTAACTGCATTCATTCTTGTCATGTGACCTTTACTAATGTCACATGGCAGGAAATCCCTCTGCGAGGGTGTTACAAAGACACAATGACTACCCTACAGCAGGCGCCAGAGGGTACATTTACTATTCAGAATGCCCCACAATTTTGGTAATGTGCTATGCTCGACACTGATAGGGACTTTTAGATGTTTTTTTGCCCCTCATTCTACGAGAAGGCGTGGCTTAGCCAGAAAAGAGGTGTGGTTCAAACACTTCCTTCTCTCTCGTATTAGACCAGACAATCTTTTTGGTACATACAGTTTTGAAGGCTATAACTTTTTATTTCATTTTTTTTTTTTTTTTTTAAATATCTGGGAAAAAGTAAAAATAAAATAAATCATGGGGGGGGGGGGAATTGTTCTTTCATTTTTTTTTTTTTATTTTAATAACACAAAGTGCTACTGAAATATTTTTTTAGTTTTCCTTCTCTGTTGATAATTTTGATGTAATGACAAATAGTTTTCGTTTTGCATGGCGAGGGTCCGGGCGAGTAATGGGCCATGCTACAGACTTAACATCACATATTTTCTTGCCAACACAATCTCTTAATACTGCAGGGCTGATCTTGCTCCTCTCAGACCCAGCAGTTCTTGCAGCTTTCCCCGGCATTCACATGGCCACTAAGTCGGAATGGAAGGTGCAACCTGGCAGCATCTCTAGCTGCACACAAGGCCCTCATTGAGCACAGTATATAGAGCAAAAGGGAAGGCCTTCTCCCCGCTCCTGCACAATATATGTATACACTCAGCGGGTGCTCATGCAGCATTATACATTGTTCTTGGATCTCCGAACTCTAAACGTAACTGGATGCCAAATGATCATTTATACAACGTTGGCCGCCTCCACTGAGAATCCATAGAATTTGTAAGCTGGATCTTCAGCTGTCAGCCCTGAAGGAAGGCGGCTGGGGTGAGGATTTATCCTACTAAGAGCTGGTATGGTCACCCCTGTGTACAGACATTACAGGTGAAGACTACTAAGACCTTATTCAGACAGCTGTATCATACCAATGGTCTGTTCTAGCTGAAACACCTGCATGTTTACTAACCCTAAAGCCCTATGAGATTGTAAGGTACAACCACCAGGGGCCCGGCCGCTGTCACATCTAAATTTCATTAAAGACCACAAGATGAATGAACCTACGGAGATGCTGTAGAGCAGATGAAGTTATAATTTATTGAGGATTTGGCACCAGGAATGTAAGAAAATTCTCGTCAATAAGAGACAAAGAGGAAAAGTGACCGACCAGAAGAAGAAGAGGAGAATGGCCGAGTCAGAGTGACATGCAGGAGACAAGGTGCTGAGTACAAGGCCCGGCAGACCCCTGCCGAGGAGGATGGGAGGATATGGGCTGCTCCAGGTCAATGCCTAATATATACTTACAGAGTTCTCACCATTTTCAACATCTGTTTGCAGTCAGTGAATGGTTTACAGCCCGAAAAACCATCCTGACCTAGATCTGCTCACACAGCTGAGAGGTTGTTACAATTGTATCCAGTTTATAAACACATTATCAGCATAGATCTTCCTATTGTTTGATACAATGTATCAGTCTTGAGTTGGGGCTGTTTGTCTAGACTGGATACAACTCTAACAAACGAGCAGGATTAGGTTAGAACAATTTTAGCCTCTTGATGCGAGCTAAGATCTTGGAAATGTTGAGAAATTGAAACCCATATTCAATTACAAAGTTGGATGGAAGTTTTAGTATCGGAAGACTGCAGCAGCTCTCAATATACACAATTATACCTCCGACCTCCTGCGAGTGAAGGACAACGCCATGTCTGGAGTCTCAGGGATTAACATCAGGGCAGTGGATCAGAGGATCTCAGGCCGATCATTCATACAAGGTCTAGTGACATCACTGAGGCAAAAGGCACAAAGTGACCACTGACTCCAGCATTAGCAAGATGACTCGCAATGACCTGAGAAATACCTCGCAAATACCTGGGAAGTGAGGCCTTGTATACACTGGCCAAAGACGGTCCCAAACTTATGGCAATAGCAGCGTCACATTATCCCTTTAATTGCACGGGCTCCAGGGCACAGGGTATTCCTTCAGGCCTAATTTAGAGGATTTAGAGAGAAGTCTGTAGCAGATCTGTTGGCACCTGGGACGTCACTTAGCAAACAATCAGAAAGAGTCTTGGCATGAAAAGTGATCTGCCTTCCACACGTCACCACCATAATGGCTCCTGGTCACCTGTTTCTGAAATTCTCTAGACGTTCCATGATCGAGGCAGAAGACGCCCAAATTCCCAGGAGATTAGGCTGCAGATTTAGCTCAGGGACTTGAGAACCTGAAACGTTGGACTCCAGGGGTCACATCTTGCTGAAACATTCCTTAGCGTTAGTCCAGACTTGGATGCCCTGCAGACAACAGAGGTGAAGAATCAGAGGACAGGTCAATGGTTATCTCATGTAGCAACAACAGTAAGTGCCCCTCGTTCTGGGAGCATGTATACCTGAACCATGGAGCTCTGGATGAACAATTCTGGTGCAGACATTGCTTCCAAGCAAGTGCTCATCAGGGATTGATGTAGCTGAGGACAGATCATTCACTTCTTGTGTGGTTACATTGCAATCTGCTCCTGGTTATCTCTACATCATATTATCAGCAGTTACGTGAGACTAAAGCGGTTGCAAGAGGGCGGGATAATATCCTATCCACTTGTAATATCCTTCCTACAGGCCATCCTATGGCTAATGACTGTATGGTGGGCTGATGTCATACTACTGTGGGTGGAGCCAAACCAGTTAATAGGGGGTAGAAATACTTTTGGCCTTCAGACTCCTTCCTTAATCAGATTACACTGCACAGCTGACAGGAGAGGCGCCCACCTTCTTGCACATGCTGATCTGCATGACCGCATAGTTGATCAGCGCCTCCTTCAGGTCCCGATTCTTCTGATCTTTAAACCGTTCGATCTCCAACCAGGCATTCTGCACAAAGTCTCTAAAAAACCAAATCACTGACATCATCACTGCAGGGATTATTTACAAATAGCTTTCTATTATGTGGAATTCCCCTTTAAGAACATGAACGATGAGATCCAGACTCCTCCCACTACGCACCTGCTCTCCTCGTTCTGCACCTTGAGCTGCTCCTGGCCCTCCTCTATCTGCTCCTCCAGCAGCTTTAGTTTGGCCTCTCTCTGCTCCGGAGTCTCCTGACCAAACAGTTTGCTGGTCATTCCCTTCAGTGAAAAAGTTCTCACAGTCTGAGGAGCAAAACAGAGAAATGTCAGCACGAATGGCCGTAATACTGGAGTGCGAGGTCTGCTACGTACAGGCCACGCCCCTTAGACTCATTCATAGTTACATCCAATAGACTCCCTAATATTCCTTTAATTGCTTGCCAACCGCCCATTGATTTTAGTTGACCGGACAGTCGGCAGTTAACCCTGTAGTGCAATGTCTACAGCGACGGTAGCCGGCAGCTCTGCCACGCGGACAGCGACGGTAGCCGGCAGCTCTGCCACGCGGACAGCGACGGTAGCAGGCAGCTCTGCCACGCGGACAGCGACGGTAGCCGGCAGCTCTGCCACGCGGACAGCGACGGTAGCCGGCAGCTCTGCCACGCGGACAGCGACGGTAGCCGGCAGCTCTGCCACGCGGACAGCGACGGTAGCCGGCAGCTCTGCCACGCGGACAGCGACGGTAGCCGGCAGCTCTGCCACGCGGACAGCGACGGTAGCCGGCAGCTCTGCCACGCGGACAGCGACGGTAGCCGGCAGCTCTGCCACGCGGACAGCGACGGTAGCCGGCAGCTCTGCCACGCGGACAGCGACGGTAGCCGGCAGCTCTGCCACGCGGACAGCGACGGTAGCCGGCAGCTCTGCCACGCGGACAGCGACGGTAGCCGGCAGCTCTGCCACGCGGACAGCGACGGTAGCCGGCAGCTCTGCCATGTGTGAGCCTAAATGTTTCCTGTAACTGGGACTAATGTATCAAGGGAAATCAGCAAAAAAAAAAAAAAAAAAAAAAATTATAGAGCAGTGATGGAGAACCTTCTGAGCTTCTGTCTATTCATAAAAAAAAAAAAAAAAACCTAGCTTAGCTCGGGCGCCGTGTCACATCTAGAAATAGACAATTTTGATATTTGTAGCTCGTGAAAAAAAAAAAGTAATTATATATTTTTGATGTATTTGTATTCTATGTATTTCTGGCACATCACATGGTATATGGCCCCCCCCCCCCCCCCTTTTCCCTACCCCCACAGAACTCTGTACATAGCGTCCAGGTGTGCTTCGGCGTGACATAAGTGTAGCGCCACCTATAGGAGGCAGCGGAGGGCGGCCAGGTGAGTAAATATTATTGGCCACCGCTTATTGCAATAACCGCTGAGGCAGCTTCGCCATCACTGTTATAGGGGCCCAATGTGTATATATATATTTCTATCTTAAGTTTTCCTCTCCTTTTTCTACATTTATCCAGATATTAATAAAAGAATAAAAAAAAAAAAAAAAAAAAAAAAAAGCTTATAAGCCTTCAAAACATCGAATACTAAAAAACCCAAAAATGTGTCGAGTCATGAACCAGTGATGAAGTGGTTAAAGGAGGCTAGATAGTGAATGGAGTAGCTACACATGCACCCCGGTCCCAGGGGTCAGACATGTCGCCTCTTGGGTGGGTAAGGGTTAAGGTGCTGTTTTTTGGCGCGGCTCTACCTACCCCGGTGGCCAGCTCCTCACACTGCTGCTTCTTAGAGGTCAGATCCAGCGCAGACATCTCCAGGTCGTACTGCATCAGCTCATGTTTCCTGCACACTGCCCTAAAATAGAATCATCGCAAGGTTAGGAAACGCAGCAGCTGACCCCGAGGTGCCCCATAGTTATAGTTCACCAAGAATTGGATGCTCCAATATAGTAAAATTCTGCTAATCTGGCAGCAAATCTTACAAAAATGGCTGAGAAGCAGGAAAAGCAGCCGAGAGTCTGGCACTAGCCTACGATATCCCCAGCGCAGGGTATCTAAGTATGTCCAAGTCTATCCAAAGGTCTGGAACATCTGATAATCCTGTTTGTAGACCCCGATAAAGCAAGACAGACTGGACTGACCACCAGAGCTGCCCAGCCGCCATCTTTACCTCCCTCCTGCTGATAATTCGGGCAGGGACCTGTGCTAAGACCATGGCGGCCGAGCGGAGAACGGTACCTTAGAGCTTCGGCATAGAATAGATATTCTTTGAGCTGATCGGCGTAGTGCTCCTCCTCCTCCAGGATGTCGTCAATGGAAGCGGCGTACCTGCAGAAACGGAGAGCGTATAATGTGACCCTAAGAGGGACAGAAGTGCACACAGGACATGCTGGGAGTTGTAGTTTAGTAACAGCTCGGGAGCCACAGATTGCAGATCGCAGTGTTAGATAATTCTGCTGCGTCGTCATCTGAAGATCACCCTAAACATACAGGATTCGAGGCAGACAAAGAGGAAAACTGATCCTGCGGCCACTTCTGTAGCCATTAGTCAGATGTATTCTCAGGATCTATTGACTTACACATCCATGTGATGTCCGGCGCTCTGCAGACCGTCGCCCATCTCCTTTTCTATCGCACTCCATTCACTGTGGACAAATGACCACTGTAAATACAGATTACAAATGCCTGGACGCTGCCCCTCCCCCACATACTGACCTGAAAACGCGCCCATAATTCCCATGCACTTTGTACACGCCGTACAGCCGGTCCGCCACTCGCTGCGGGACACAGGAATAGACATTATAGTGATAGAAGCCATTGGGTACAATCACCCCCATCATCCTGGTGTCTAAGGGCTCTAATCTAATCTCACTGTAAAGCCCGTGAACCCATCAGCACGTGGACGACAATATAGAGGAGATGGGGCCCTAGAACTTTTTTTTTTTGCCAATTTTCCCCGATACAAGAGAAATCCAGCCCCCTGGCATGCAGGTAAGAGACGATCTGGTTCCTCTAGGACCCAGGAGCTCCCCCCTACTCAAACCAGTATATGTCTCAGTAGGGGGGTCCCCTGTCTCAGTAGGGGGGTCCCCTGTCTCAGTAGGGGTGTCCCCTGTCTCAGTAGGGGGGTCCCCTGTCTCAGTAGGGGGGGGTCCCCTGTCTCAGTAGGGGGGGGGTCCCCTGTCTCAGTAGTGGGGGTCCCCTGTCTCAGTAGGGGAGGTCCCCTGTCTCAGTAGGGGGGTCCCCTGTCTCAGTAGGGGGGGTCCCCTGTCTCAGTAGGGGGGGTCCCCTGTCTCAGTAGGGGGGGTCCCCTGTCTCAGTAGTGGGGGTCCCCTGTCTCAGTAGTGGGGGTCCCCTGTCTCAGTAGGGGGGGGTCCCCTGTCTCAGTAGGGGGGGTCCCCTGTCTCAGTAGGGGGGTCCCCTGTCTCAGTAGGGGGGGTCCCCTGTCTCAGTAGGGGGGGTCCCCTGTCTCAGTAGGGGGGGTCCCCTGTCTCAGTAGGGGGGGTCCCCTGTCTCAGTAGGGGGGGTCCCCTGTCTCAGTAGGGGGGGTCCCCTGTCTCAGTAGGGGGGGTCCCCTGTCTCAGTAGGGGGGGGTCCCCTGTCTCAGTAGGGGGGTCCCCTGTCTCAGTAGGGGGGGTCCCCTGTCTCAGTAGGGGGGGGTCCCCTGTCTCAGTAGGGGGGGGTCCCCTGTCTCAGTAGGGGGGGTCCCCTGTCTCAGTAGGGGGGGCCCCTGTCTCAGTAGGGGGGTCCCCTGTCTCAGTAGGGGGGCCCGCCGGGGGGCCCCTGTCTCAGTAGGGGGGGTCCCCTGTCTCAGTAGGGGGGTCCCCTGTCTCAGTAGGGGGGGTCCCCTGTCTCAGTAGGGGGGGTCCCCTGTCACAGTAGGGGGGGTCCCCTGTCTCAGTAGGGGGGGTCCCCTGTCGTAGGGGGGTCCCCTGTCTCAGTAGGGGGGGTCCCCTGTCTCAGTAGGGGGGGCCCCTGTCCCAGTAGGGGGGGTCCCCTGTCTCAGTAGGGGGGGGTCCCCTGTCTCAGTAGGGGGGTCCCCTGTCTCAGTAGGGGGGTCCCCTGTCTCAGTAGGGGGGTCCCCTGTCTCAGTAGGGGGGGTCCCCTGTCTCAGTAGGGGGGTCCCCTGTCTCAGTAGGGGGGTCCCCTGTCTCAGTAGGGGGGTCCCCTGACCCTTATTTACTGCCACAGTGAAGACAGACAGGACTGCGCAGGGCTCTCCGATCACTTGTACGAATGCACAGCCTCGGATACCATCAGAAGCTCCATACAAGCGAATGGAGGGATCCGCAGTCACCTCTTTCTTCACTGTGGTCACCAATGGGGGTCAGGAGACCCCCCGCCATTCTCAGGGGTGGGACCCTCATCTATTAGGCACTTATGGCATATCCTATGAAAGTGTAACCCCCCTTCTAACCCTACATGTATGGAGTCACTCACCGCACGGACCCGCAGGAGGTGGGAGATGACGGCCTGCAGCTCGTCACTGTAGTGTTTCAGCTCTGTGAAGCGCCTGCACAACAGGAAGTGACTGTTACAACCAGGAGGGGCTGCAGGAGACAAATCCCCCCAATTATCCATCCGGTATAATTAAACTTTCTGATAAACTTTGTCTAAAATGTCCAAGATCTCTGCTTGCTGTCAGTGAATAACTGGAGTTTTAAGCCTCTGGATGTAAATGATTCATTCTTAAAGTTTTGGAAATTGATGGACTATCCTCAGGATAGACCATCAATGTTAGATCTGCAGGGGTTCGACACCCGGATAACCCCTTTATCTAGTCTGCTCACACAGCTGAAGGGTTGTGACAGTGTATCAGTGTAGACAATCAGCTGTGAGCTAAACAAACAAGAACAAAACTCCCTCCCCTTCTGATAGTCTGTTACAGTGTATCAGTGGAGTCCAGGCTGTTAATGCCACACAGGATTTGCATGGCGTTGTAACACACCTTCAGCTGTGTGAGCAGGACAGAAACTGAAACAATGGATATTCAGATTTTTCCTTGTACAAACAATGTGTCTTTGTTCGCAGGACCGTGCACAACTGCATTTAACGTGACATTAGGGCCTATTGTGCAAGACTACAAACTGATAGGACAGGTCATATACAGTGGGGAAGAAAAGTATTTAGTCAGCCGCCAATTGTGCAAGTTCTGCCACTTATAAAGATGAGGCCGGCCTGTAATTGTCATCATAGGTAGACCTCAACTATGAGAGACAAAATGAGAAAACTAATCCAGAAAATCACATTGTCTGATTTTTAAAGAATTTATTTGCGAATTATGGTGGAAAATAAGTATTTGGTCAATAACAAAAGTTCATCTCAATCCTTTGTTCTATCTCCTTTGTTGGCAATGACAGAGGTGAAACGTTTCCTGTAAGTCTTCACAAGGTTGGCACACACTGTTGCTGGTGTGTTGGCCCATTCCTCCATGCAGATCTCCTCTAGGGCAGGGATGTTTTGGGGCTGTCGCTGGACAACACGGACTTTCTACTCCCTCCAAAGGTTTTCTATGGGGCTGAGATCTGGAGACTGGCTAGGCCACTCCAGGACCTTGTAATGCTTCTTACGAAGCCGCTCCTTCGTTGTCCTGGCGGTGTGCTTGGGATCATTGTCATGCTGAAAGACCCAGCCACGTTTCATCTTCAATGCCCTTGCTGATGGAAGGAGGTTTGCACTCACAATCTCACCATACACGGCCCCATTCATTCTTTCATGTACACGGATCAGTCGTCCTGGTCCCTTTGTAGAGAAACAGCCCCATACATGATGTTGCCCCCCCATGCTTCACAGTAGGTCTGGTGTTCTCTGGATACAACTCAGCATTCACTCTCCTCCAAACACCACGAGTTGTGTTTCTACCAAACAGTTCTACTTTGGTTTCATCTGACCATATGACATTCTCCCAATACTCTTCTGGAACATCCAAATGCTCTCTAGCAAACTTCAGACGGGCCCGGATATGTACTGGCTTAAGCAGGGGGACACGTCTGGCACTGCAGGATCTGAGTCCCTGGCGGCGTAGTGTGTTACTGACGGTAGCCTTTGTTACGTTAGTCCCAGCTTTCTGCAGGTCACTCACTAGGTCCCCCCGTGGGGTTCTGGGATTTTTGCTCACTGTTCTTGTGATCATTTTGACCCCACGGGGTGAGATCTTGCGTGGAGCCCCTGATGGAGGGAGATTATCAGTGGTCTTGTATGTCTTCCATTTTCTAATTATTGCTCCCACAGGTGATTTCTTCACACCAAGCTGCTTGCCTATTGCAGATTCAGTCTTCCCAGCCTGGTGCAGGGCTACCATTTTGTTTCTGGTCCTTCCACAGCTCTTTGGTCTTCACCATAGTGGAGTTTGGAGTGTGACTGAGGTTGTGGACAGGAGTCTTTTATACTGATAACAATGTCACACAGGAGCCATTACTACAGGCAATGAGTGGAGGACAGAGGAGCCTCTTAAAGGAGAAGTTACAGGGCTGGGAGAGCCAGAAATCTTGCTTGTTTGTAGGTGACCAAATACTTATTTTCCACCATAATTTGCAAATAAATTCTTTAAAAATCAGACAATGTGATTTTCTGGATTAGTTTTCTCATTTTGTCTCTCATAGTTGAGGTCTACCTATGATGACAATTACAGGCCGGCCTCATCTTTATAAGTGGCAGAACTTGCACAATTGGTGGCTGGCTAAATACTTTTTTTCCCCACCAACCAGCTTCTGCTGCCACAGAATCTGCACAGTGTCAGGGTCAGGAGCAGACAGCTCTGCACACTGTGTAGTCGCCATCCATTCACTTGTCTGGTTGCTGAGCTGCAGTATCCGGCGTGTCCATTCCAGCGTGTAGATCTGTCTGTTCTGGCACCTCCACCGATCTGATATTGGACAACCTATCGCATGTCACTTCCTATGTCCCTCTCATACTCACTTGTCTGGATTTTTGACCCGGAAAGTTGCATTTAGTGACTTTAGCCTGGAGTCCGTCTACAAGAAGATGAGCAAGAGGTAAAATCCAGGACTAGAAACCATACCAGGTGATTAACCCCTTACTGTACCAAGCAGGCACCATAAGGCACAGCAGCTGTGTGACCACGGATGACAGCCGGCTACTGAATTTCCTGTTTTTATAGCGCAGGCACATTATTTAGGCAGATCCCCCCCCCCCCCCCACAGACTTCAAAAATTAAAGATATGGCCCACAAAACACGACCTTCATGGGGCTACGCCAACCAGAAAATAACGCAACCACACAAAACTCTGTAATCGCGCTGTGGCGTATTTGTACCGACCTGGGGAATAAACTTAACCCTTTATTTATACTGCAAAACAAACTGAAAAACCCATTTGCAGATGTGCCCCAGGTAGAAGTCAGGAGGCGGGCCGCAGTCTGTGACCGCTCCAGAGGGCGGAGGTCGCAGGTCACTACTACGTCTTCCATGTATTCCTCATATTTTTTGGGCCGGCACAGTCACAGCGACAACAAATTTATATCATTTTTGTTACGTTTTAATACCTTTATAAAAAACAGAAGAATGATATCACTTGCCACATCGTGACACCAGTAACTTTGTACGTTTTCGTGTACGGAGCGGTGTAAGGCGTTTTTTTTTTGCGTCACAAGAAGTCATTTATATTTATATCATTATGGGGAATGTCTGAAGTTTTGATAACTTTTTATTCAGTTTTTTTTTTGGGGGGGGGGTGTAATATGGTGATTCGGCTATTTTGATCGTTTTTATTGCTTTGGTGTTCACCGTATTGTAGAAGTATTTTTTTGTTTTATTGTTTCTTTTTGATTATTTTATTTGTGATCTAGAGAAATTTTTGAATTTTTAACTTTTTAAAAATGTTATTTTTGGCCCCCATAGAGGACGTGAGCCTGCAATCATGAAACCACTTAGACTACAATACAAGTGGACTGCAGATTATGGCAGAATCTCTGTAGAGCCTCAATAATTATGTTCCTATGTCAGGCCTGGGACGCTTCGCATAGACACCAGGAGGCTCCTGTGTCCCGGCATCTAAATGGAAGGAGAGGGGCTGGGACCGGGGGCCTCAGATGCACTAAATGCCCGCGATCAGAGAAAATTACAGGCATTGCAAGGAGTCTCCACTAAGTGAAACAGCGGAACCCAGACGTTACGGCACTCGCCCTGTTTTACACGGCAGACACCCAGCGCCATAACTCCAGACATCTGGGTAGAAGCGGGAGACGAAGCTCAGGTGCTGAAGTCCCGGAAAAGTCTCATGTATATAAATACACGTGAGACTATCTGCAAGGTGTAAACATGTACAAACGCTATTGCGACTGCCGCAGGAGACTGTACCTTTACTTGCAGTCCGGCCTCGTTCATTGCCTCCTTCCAGCCGTTCTCCTGGAGATTACAAGACGCACATGTCAGAAGGGAGCGACGTCACAGAATGTAACACACAACACACCAGAGTAAGGATCGGCGCCAGATGATCAAATATCTCAGATCATAGGACAACAAAAAACAATGAATGGGAGACTCAGACGTGACAGCGGGAGAAGAATACCTGGGTGTGATGAAGATGGAAAGAGGGCGCCCCGGAGGTGACAGCGCAGGCCGCAGGCACATACCTGGTTAAGAAATGAAGTGAAGATCTTGTCGTGACAGAGGACGGGGTGAGACGCCACACGCAGAAGGAAGTTCTCCAGGCCGATCCTCCTCCTCTCCACAAAGTCGGGGTCCATATTATCAGCCGACAGTTTGTGCCATACAAACTCAGCCTAGAAATATAGGGAGCAGCGTGAGACAACAAGGAGGGCTCCAGAGGGCAACGCAGCCCCAGAACGCTTACACTGAGCACCCCCTGCCTGGAAGAGGTCTAATCTCTTATGTCAGACTCAAACGAAGTGCTGATACTCTGCAGCAGCCCCAAATGGCAATCCTAGGGGACCTCACTGAGGGTTCACATGTGAAGCAATGAGGTGTGAAGAGACTACAGCAGCTCATTCATCCCAGGGCATCTGCAGAGCGCCCCACCAGTCTACCTGCGCTGTCCCCTCTACTGCATTATGATGCACACACACGAGGGATTATAGGACACGCTCTGGTCTCAGGGTTTGTTACAGTGTAGATACTGGACAGGTTCTCATTGTCTGCATGTCTTAGAGATGATACAGATGCAGAACATCTCACTACACGATATGTACAGGAGAGGTCCAACAAGTCATCGCATGGACTTTACCCTCTTCTCTGGCAATGGTGGGACGACCACGAATGGATAGGTAATGGACAGGTAATTGCGCAGCAGCTCAAACTCGCTGTATCTCCTCCACAGACAATCCAGCGAGCTGTGGCCTTCATTGTGAGGGTCCAGCAATCTAGAAGAAACAAACATCTCAGCTAAACTGAAACCCCTCCACCCCGCACACCGGTCCCATCATGGCGGCCGCACTCCTCACCTGGTTTCTATCAGATACGCAGTGTACGTTTCCTGCATGTTCATCGCGTTTTTACCGGTCCGCTTTTCGGCCTCTGAAACGCTGATCTCAAATTTCTTTAATAAAGATTCTTCCCCCGACATCTGCACATAAAGAGAAAAAAAATGTCAAAATTATGCGACAGAGCGTGAATACCTAGGGTGGGAGAGAGAGTCTGCAGAGCAGTGGGGAAGACAGAGGAGAGAGAGAGAGACAGAGGAGAGGGGAAGACAGACAGAGGAGAGAGAGAGAGAGAGAGACAAGGGAAGAGAGAGAGAGAGAGTCTGCAGAGCAGAGGGGAAGACAGACAGGGAGAGAGAGAGAGTCTCGGGCAGAGGGGACCGGAGCGAGAGAGAGTCTGCAGAGCAGAGGGGAAGAGAGAGAGAGAGAGTCTGCAGAGCAGAGGGGAGAGAGGCGAGAGAGAACTAGAGCAGAGGGGAAGAGAGACGGAGAGAGAGAGTCTGCAGAGCAGAGGGGAGAGAGAGCGAGAGAGAGAGTCTGCAGAGCAGAGGGGAAGAGAGACAAGGAGAGAGAGAGTCTGCAGAGCAGAGGGGAAGAGAGAGCAGGAGAGAGAGAGTCTGCAGAGCAGAGGGGAAGAGAGAGCAGGAGAGAGAGAGTGCAGAGAGGGGGGAGAGGAGCGGAGAGAGAGTCTGCAGAGCAGAGGGGAAGAGAGAGCGAGAGAGAGAGTCTGCAGAGCAGAGGGGAAGAGAGAGCGAGAGAGAGAGTCTGCAGAGCAGAGGGGAAGAGAGAGAGAGAGAGAGAGAGTCTGCAGAGCAGAGGGGAAGAGAGAGCGAGAGAGTGAGGAGGCAGAGGGGGAGGAGAGAGAGAGAGAGAGAGAGAGAGTCTGCAGAGCAGAGGGGAAGAGAGAGGCACAGGAGAGAGAGAGAGAGAGAGTCTGCAGAGCAGAGGGGAAGACAGACAAGGAGAGAGAGAGAGTCTGCAGAGCAGAGGGGAAGAGAGACAAGGAGAGAGAGAGAGAGAGAGTCTGCAGAGAGACAGAGGGAGAGAGTCTGCAGAGCAGAGGGGAAGAGAGAGCGAGAGAGAGAGTCTGCAGAGCAGAGGGGGAGAGAGAGAGAGAGAGAGAGAGGAGGCGGGCAGAGGGGAGAGAGAGCGAGAGAGAGAGTCTGCAGAGCAGAGGGGAAGAGACGGAGAGAGAGGAGAGCGAGAGAGAGAGACTCGCAGAGCAGAGGGGAAGAGAGACAAGGAGAGAGAGAGTCTGCAGAGCAGAGGGGAAGACAGACAAGGAGAGAGAGAGAGTCTGCAGAGCAGAGGGGAAGACAGACAAGGAGAGAGAGAGTCTGCAGAGCAGTGGGGAAGACAGACAAGGAGAGAGAGAGTCTGCAGAGCGGGGGAGACGGAGGAGAGGTCTGCAGAGCAGAGGGGAAGACAGACAAGGAGAGAGAGAGTCTGCAGAGCAGAGGGGAAGACAGACAAGGAGAGAGAGAGTCTGCAGAGCAGAGGGGGAGAGGAGAGAGAGAGTCTGCAGAGCAGAGGGGAAGACAGACAAGGAGAGAGAGAGTCTGCAGAGCAGAGGGGAAGACAGACAAGGAGAGAGAGAGTCTGCAGAGCAGAGGGGAAGACAGACAAGGAGAGAGAGAGTCTGCAGAGCAGAGGGGAAGACAGACAAGGAGAGAGAGAGGTCTGCAGAGCAGAGGGGAAGACAGACAAGGAGAGAGAGAGAGTCTGCAGAGCAGAGGGGACAGACAAGGAGAGAGAGAGTCTGCAGAGCAGTGGGGAGACAGACAGAGAGAGAGAGAGTCTGCAGAGCAGAGGGGAAGAGAGACGAGAGAGGAGGCCGGCGGGGGGGAGGCGAGGAGAGGTCTGCAGAGCAGAGGGGAAGACAGCGGAGGGGGGCGCGGCAGGGAGCAGAGAGAGAGAGAGTCTGCAGAGCAGAGGGGAAGACAGCGGGGGGGGAGAGAGAGAGTCTGCAGAGCAGAGGGGAAGAGAGAGCGAGAGAGAGAGTCTGCAGAGCAGAGGGGAAGACAGACAAGGAGAGAGAGAGAGAGAGGTCTGCAGAGCAGAGGGGAAGACAGACAAGGAGAGAGAGAGAGGTCTGCAGAGCAGAGGGGAAGACAAGGAGAGAGAGAGGTCTGCAGAGCAGGGGGAAGACGACAAGGAGAGAGAGAGAGTCTGCAGAGCAGAGGGGAAGACAGACAAGGAGAGAGAGAGAGTCTGCAGAGCAGAGGGGAAGAGAGACAAGGAGAGAGAGAGTCCGCAGAGCAGTGGGGGAAGACAGACAAGGAGAGAGAGAGTCTGCAGAGCAGAGGGGGAGACAGACAGGAGAGAGAGAGAGTCTGCAGAGCAGAGGGGAAGAGAGACCAAGGAGAGAGAGAGTCTGCAGAGCAGAGGGGAAGAGAGACAAGGAGAGAGAGAGTCTGCAGAGCGGAGAGAGGGGAGAGAGAGAGTCTGCAGAGGAGAGGGAGAGAGAGGAGGGGTCTGCAGAGCAGTGGGGAAGACAGACAAGCGGAGAGAGAGAGTCTGCAGAGCAGAGGGGAAGACAGACAAGGAGAGAGAGAGAGCTGCAGGCAGGGGGAGGAGAGGAGAGTCTGCAGAGCAAGGGGGGAGAGAGAGCGAGAGAGAGAGAGTCTGCAGAGCAGAGGGGAAGACCAAGGAGAGAGAGAGTCTGCAGAGCAGTGGGGGAGAGAGAGAGGGGCGCGGGCGGGGGGGGGGAGAGAGAGAGTCTGCAGAGCAGGGGGAGAGAGACAAGGAGAGAGAGAGTCGCAGAGCAGAGGGGAGAGAGAGAGAGAGAGAGTCTGCAGAGCAGAGGGGAAGACAGACAAGGAGAGAGAGAGTCTGCAGAGCAGAGGGGAAGACAGACAAGGAGAGAGAGAGATCTGCAGAGCAGAGGGGAAGACAGACAAGGGAGAGAGAGGCAGAGGGGGGAGAGCAGAGGGGGAGCAGACAGACGAGAGAGAGAGAGTCTGCAGAGCAGAGGGGAAGACAGACAAGGAGAGAGAGAGTCTGCAGAGCAGAGGGGAAGAGACAAGGAGAGAGAGAGTCTGCAGGCAGGGGGAGAGAGAGCGAGAGAGAGTCGCAGAGCAGAGGGGAAGACAGACAAGGAGAGAGAGAGTCTGCAGAGCAGAGGGGAAGAGAGACAAGGAGAGAGAGAGTCTGCAGAGCAGAGGGGAAGAGAGACAAGGAGAGAGAGAGTCTGCAGAGCAGAGGAGAAGACAAGGAGAGAGAGAGAGTCTGCAGAGCAAGGGGGGAAGACAAGGAGAAATAGTCTGCAGAGCTAGGAGAGGAGACAAGTAGAAATAATCTGCACTGCAAGAGGGAGAGAGAAGGCTAGAGAGTCTGCAGTACAAGGGAGGATAGCTGCGCTGGGCAGGAGGGATAGTCTGCAGGGCGCACACACCACTTCCGCCCCCGCTAGGCCGCCGCCCGCTCTCTCTTCTCCGGCCTCGGTATCTTCGTTGTCAAACAGCCCTGAGGCCTCCTCCCCGCTCATCTCTCCGCTATGTCACCCGCTTCCGATATCAACAGTGACCCGGTCCGGGTGTCAGACTTCACCGCAGACAACTTCCGGCCCAGGCTCCGCCCCGGTCTCTATAGGAACCGACAGCAAAGACAGCGCTGAGCATGCGCGAACCGGCGGACTCCTGTACAAATAATAGCAGCAGAGAGAGCCCCTATAAGAAAATACTTGTACCCTAAATAATTCCAGAAGAGCACTACCTATATATATTACCAGCAGACCACTATAAGTAATACACGCAGAGTGAACCCTATACAATGTACCAGCAGGGCACTCACTAGAAGTAATACCGCCACAGGGCCTGCATATAAACCCCAGCCCAGTGACTGTCGGGGCCCTCTCTCCGGCTGGTACCAGGATACTTCCACGCCTGGGCCAGTTAGTAGCTGAGGAGGCCGATATAAGATCCCTCCTTTCTGACTTAGTTTGGTTCTCCATCTTGTCTGTGACTACCTGCCTGGTTTCCTTATTTGCCTCCTGATTCTGCTTTGTTGTGCCCGTTTGGATTTGGGACCCTTGGCTTGTTTCCCCGCATATTACTTTCGTCTTCTTATTCTGTATATTCCGTTCTCTCCTGGTTTTGACCCTGCTGTACGACTTCTCTTGTCTCCACGTCACTGTGTAAGTTTTAGAGGACTTTGTTTTGGTTTCCGCAGCCGTGCATTTATTTTTAGTACATTTATCTGATTGGTGACAATTCAGATTCAGCGCAAGTCCAAGTGGCCTTGAGGTAAGCTCTGGTGAAGGCGTCTGGGGGTCTGTGCCGGCTCGCAGAGTGTGCTGGTTGTGGAGATCATCGGCCGCCCCCTCTGCCAATCCCTTCATTGGCTTCCTGTCATCCAGCAAATAGAGTTCTTATTGTTAACGCTGACATACAAAGCCATCCACAGCCTGTCCCTTCCATATATCTCCGACCTAATCTCCCGCTACCTGCCCGCACGTAACCTCCAATCCTCCAAAGACCTCCTACTCCGCTCTGTTCTTATCCGCTCCTCACACAACCGTCTCCAAGA